>WEIV01018847.1:205027-293395 GCA_013390005.1 Calyptomena viridis | reverse complement strand
CCCTGTCCAGCCTGGCCTTGAAAAAGATCTCTTACAATAAGGGAATCTCCTGGCTTTCCTTGCTGTGTGCAGAGTGCAGAATTCCCCTTGGGAACATGTCCTGGAGCAGCTGCACTGCCAGTGCCCCCACACTGCCTTTGGAGCTGGGGCCCTGCCTGGTGCTGCCCTCTCCTCACTGCCTGCACTCCCAGGACTTGGAATGCTCCCTGAGCTCCCCCACATCCCATTTCCTTGCTTGTCCCCCACCCATCCTACAGCAATTCTTCACATTTGTGCAACAAAAGCCTCCAGAGGTGTCACTTCATCCTGCTGCAGTCACAGGAGCTGCTGGTGGGAAATCAACCCCAACCCCAGCAGTGTTTGTTACTGCAAATACCCTGAACTGTCCTTAAACCTCTGACTCCCCTCCTCCCAAAACCCCGTCCCAGCACCAAGAGCAGCTTTAGAGCTCATTCCTTTTAACAGGCCATGAAATCTGGGTTACCACACCAGGATGGCTCAACAAAACCCAGCGTTTCCAGAGCAAAGGAAGGAAATTTGTTTGGTTTCAGTTGGGTTTTTATTTTTCTGGCGAAAAATAAGAGCTGGTTTTGGAGAGGCAAGAAATAAATCTGCCTTTAAGGCAAAGTCAAATAGGAAAAGTACATTTCAAGGTACAAGAGCTCCCTTTGAGAATTTAGGAGTATGTAGGAAATCCTGGCCTTGGGCACAGACTTTGGGTTAGAAGGGACCTTAAAGACCATCTTGTTGAAGCCAAAATCTGTATTTCACGAATCTAAACTGCATTTCCCAAGTAATTTATCCTCATGTTAAGCTGAGCACAAAACCTGAACTCAGAGAATTTAAAATACAGAAGTAATGTATTAAAAGGAACATGTGAACTTCTATATAATTAGTAACATGTTGAAGGTGCCCTTACACAGGTTAAGCACCACTAATTCCATTAGAGGGGTGGGGAAACTGGGACACAGATGTCCCCAGTAGCAGAGGACAGCAACACTCAGGGCTGAAGATTCCCAGGGCAATGCCCAAACTTCCAAGCTACATCTGCTCTCACAAGAGAAATTATTTATTTCAGTGTCAACTGACCAAAACCAACCCCAAGACTTTGCACAGAGGATTATGAGTTACCCACTAATTCTTAAAAAAGCTGTCCAAAAGTCCAGGAATTTAACAAAGTCACAGTGACCTCAAGGACTGTCACAACTGCCTGTCAGAAATTCTCTGCTGAGCAAGAAAATCCCCTTGTCTGTCCCCAGCACCTGAGAAAGCACATCAAACCCCCAAATTTAGAGGCTTTGTGTGGTCAGTCAGTGAGAACTGGTTACCACAGCCTTCAACACTAAGTTTTGCACTTCCCCTAATCAAAGACTATCAAGAGGAAATCAAGTGCTCAGATTTTCAACACCCATAATAACAAACTCTCAAAAAATAGAAAATCAGTATGCAAAGCATCACTGTGCTGCAAATGTAACATCAGACCCAAACCAACTGAGTAAAGAACCTCAGCTCTGGTTAAGCAGCATCCTGGATGCTAGTTAGTGAGGTGACACTTTATAATCTTTAACACCTTTTTAAGACACGCCCTGCTGAAGACCCTGCAAAATTAAATGGCCTCATTGCCTTGCAATGAAGGAGCAGCTACAGGATTACACTGTTCTCTGCCCCAGATAGGTCTGGCACCAGTGAATTCTTCCATCCCCTTTTTTTCCCTCCCATATTAATGCCCTTCATCATCCTAAGGATCCCTCCCCACTGCCAGAACTCAATTTACACTCTTTACTTTAATGACCTCATTTGTCATCCCCACATGTGTTGCTGCCCCTGGGGCTCAGCCCCGTCCTGCCACAAGGTCTCATTTGCAGTTGGCTCTTTCATTATTATTTTTAAAGATTAAATTGCCTCCATTACAAGGGAAACAGGCTGGGAACTCCCACAGCTCAGAGGACACTGAGAGACATTCATATTTTTGCTCAGTGCATTTTAGGGTTATGTACATCTCGACCCCCACTGACCCTCCCATCCACACCCCACTGCATCATCCATTTATTCCCATCACCTTTGGCTTTGTTATTCCCTTTAATCCTTACAAAATATATTGGGTAGGACACTTGAACATTGAGTTGTGGGAGGAATTTTAGCTCTTTTTTGGGGGAGGATGAGTGTGATCATATCCTTGCCCAATGCATCATTGCCATGTTTTATCTCACAGCTTGACTGCTCCACAGAGGTCCATTCCTTCCTATTAGATTATATTCTATCCCTCTCTTCCAGCATCTCTCCAATCCTGACATGCTCAGTAAAATTCAATGGTAATTAAGTCATGTAAATAGGTTAGGGAAGAGCCTAATACTTCATGTTTCATTACAGCACAAGTTTAGTGCAAACAGCACTGCCCAAACTGGGCTGGAGCTGGAGGGACCCCCAAAACCAGAGCCCCAAAGCCCAGCACCACACCCTGCAGAGCAGGGGAGGGACTGGCACTGGAGAAATGACTGTGTCTGCCAGTGTAGCACTAAAACATTCCCCAGCTTGTTTGCAGCCCCTTTAAAAGGAGATTTTATAACCATTTTCCTGCTTGGCAGGAATCACTCCATCCTCTGCCTCCTCCCAGCTCAGCTCCGAGATGACAAGTGAATTCCCAGGGCACAGTGGCCACTGCTCTGCTTGTCCAGGTTATCCAGAAACACTGGCAAGGCTGGACATTCGCTGGGAATCACTTGCAAATCCCAACAGAAGTTTAACCAGAAGAAGCAGATCTGTTGCCAAGTGCCAAACTTTGAACCACAACTGGTTCCTTCGCTATTTAACCCCCTTTTTTCCAGGCTACCAGGAACCCCCTTGAGCCAAAACTGACAGCAGGGAAACTTCACACAGTTATTTCACAGTCAACAAGCACTTGTGTCATTTTTTCAGCTTGGTTTTCCTCGTGTTTTTCCATCCCAAACATTTCCCTTCAGCCCCACTAAACATCCCCCAAACCCTTTGCAGTGATTTCCAATGTGCTGATGTGTTTCTTCAGGAGCCTTTGCCACAACTAAACTAATAGTATTTATTATTTATCCAGACACCTCCTTGCTGGGGCTGCCTTCTAAACACACTTCAGCAGGAACAGAAGGAATAACATCTTTTCCACATATATTTGAGTCTGATGTAAATGTAAGTCTTTTCTACAAAAACACGCTTCAGATTTCTCTTCAATATTTATATACAAAGCTAAACCAGCCTTTTTAAGTTGCTCCCAGATAATATATGATGGCAACCTAACCATAACACAATTTTACAGGTTATGTATTATGTATGAAAGCACATAAATATTACTTAGTGTCACAGGATCAAGTTTCTGGTACGTGGGGAGAAGATGGAAGTTATTACAGCCCAGTCTTCCCTGGATTCCCTCAAGTCCTGCCCTGGATCATCACATGCAGACAAGAGCAGCACAAGGCTGAGGGAAAGCAAACCAGAACTGACAACATTAGACCAGTAAAAGCTTTACCAGTGGGGTCTAAAATCATCTGCTAATAGAAGCAATAAAACAGCATCAAAGCTCTCGGAAATCAGGTAGTGCCAAAAGGATGTAAACATTTTAGACTCAATAATATTATTTTTCTTCTTTTCTTTTGTGCTGTTTTTACCCTTTTCTGTGGAGGACTCGTGTCATTAGCATGCTCTGCTCACTGCAGCACAGAATGGCTGTGCCTGAGGCTCTAAAGGACTATTTATGAGTTCTCTAGTAGGGGGAATTTAAATAAAAATAGTACATTGGAAACCTCACAGGGTTTGTATGTGAAGCAGGGAAGAATTCCTATTGTTCCTGGTGTACAGGTAGGGAAACCGAGGCCCAGATCACTGAGATCATTCCAGAGGAGCTGGAGAGCTTGGAAAGGATGCAGAGCTGTGATCACAGAGCCATTTAATTGGAAAAGACCTCCAGGATCCTCAAGTCCAACCTTGGAGTGATCCCCACCTTGTCCCCCAGCCCAGAGTCCTGAAGCCCACGTCCAGTCCTTCCCTGGACTCCAGACCTGCCTGGGCAGCCCCCTCCAGGGTCTAACAGCCCTTTCCATGAAGAAATCCCTCCTGATATCCAGAATGGGATGTACCCATTCTCACACAACCCAAACCTTGCTCTGATCTAAAGGTGAATGTATGTACGAATATATATTATATATATGATAGATATTTATTTTTATTACTTATATTTATCTATATTTTAGTATGTATATTTATTATTTATATATTTAATTTTTAAAACATTATATATATTTATATATTTGTTTATTTTATATATGAGATATATGTGATATATTCATATATATATATATGAATATATACTTATTTATATACCTGCCTGAGCAGGTGTATCCCTGCAAAGGGTGTCATGTTGAACAACCCAGGCATTCCTGGTACTCCCTGTCAAAGGAGTTTCTGATCCATTTAACCAGGGAAAGGCTCTTTCCCACAGACACAAACCTCTCACGCTTGGCATATCCCAACACCTTCTCCAAGGATATAGAGGAATATTTGTAGTCACAGCAGGTAAACGAGCTGTGGACAGGGAACACAACTAATTTAATGGCCTGAATTATTTACACATACATCCAGGAAAGCCATCTTGCTACACAGCAGTGCCAGCAGCAGGGATTATTAATTTATAACTCAACTACAGCTACATTAAACAGAACGAGGCTTCCATAAAAACTTAACTGGGGAGACACAGGAAATATTGCCCAGCCCACCCAGCCAGTACAACAGGGCTCTCCAGCAAAGTCTCAGCCAAAATTCCATCACACTCCTTGGGCAATGGAATGACATTCACTGGATTCCAGTTGCATCCAGACCTGTCTGCTTGTCTGCAGTGCCCATGCAAAGAGATCTTTAAGTAGGATTTGCCTTTAAGCTTTTGCCAGGTTCCAAAATGGCACCAAATTCCTTCCTTTAGGAACAGCAGTGCCAAATCCTCGGAGAGACAACAGGGAACAGCCCAATTCCTGCAATCTCCCCACTGGGCCCCACTCAGTGTGGATCTGATGGGAGCAGGGGGGGAAAGGAACATCCCAGAGGGAGAACAGGAGAAGCCTTTGGAGATGGGATGCCAGGAAGGACAGGATTTGATGAGAAGCTGCAGAACATAAGAAAGAAAGGGAGGGAACTGGAAATACCAGAGCAGAGTCAAGGAGAAGGAAATGGGGCATGAGCACAACTCCAGCAGAGCCAGAGTGGGGAATTCTGGCAGTACAAACCAGGGAAACCTGGGAAACAGAGTGGTCCAGCTCCTTCCACAACAAGAAATGCAGATGATAAGTGTGTAAGGAGAGAGCTGGTCAGCCATGAGAGGTCTGGAAACAGATAAAGAAGAGGCATCTTCCTTATCCACACAAGGAGCTGCAGAGCCCCACTGGGCAGCTCTAACAACAGCCTTTGCCTTGGGGGTTTCCATGACAGACACCCACATCACACCCTGCAATCCCAGGACATGGTTTTAGAGAAACAGGAGTTTTTCCCTTGGATTAACCATATTCTTCAATCCTGGCTTTGTGTTTTGTACCGTTTGCAAAGAAACAGAAGCTGCCACTTCACGCATGTTTGCACGTTCCCATTGTACTATTTATCCCAATAAACACATTAACAGCTGGACTGCTGCATCCTCACCTGCTTTTTCACCCACTACATGGCTGAGGCAGCAAATGAATCTCCAGAGAGCAGGAACTCAGTTCCCTTTAATGACTGGAAACCTTCAGAATGCTCCGTGAGCAGCATTAAATGATTTCACACAGCACAACCTCATGGCACAGCAACTCTGCTGTTAACTGTGGCTCAGGACCTCAGGGATTGCCCGTTCCTGGTGATTTGGAGTGTTCCTGTTTCCAGGAGAGGGGTTTGGTGCTTCCTGAACACATAAAGGATCTCAGGAAAAGGCACCCAAAGGCACTTGAGGCTCTGTGTGTGATCCCTGCCCTGGAACAGCTCTGCCTCCACAGGCACAGTGGTGCCACTTGGAAGGAGCCTGTGTTTCACCTACTTGGGGCTCACTCTGGAGCTGCAGGAATCACCAGCCAGGGACGGATGTGGGGTCAATCCTAAAGAATTGAATCATGGAGAAGCATCCTGGTATTCCAGCCCAGCATCCTCCCTATCCCTCCTCCCTTCAAAGGATGTGGGGAACCTCTTTCCTCCTCAGCCTGGATTGGGACTGTCCTGTTTTAGCTGCCTGCAAGTTCCTAATGAGAAGGGTTTATTGTCACTGCTGTGATTTCCATGGTGGCAATAGCTAATTCCATGAAGGAAATGCCTGTGGACACTGAGGGGCAGTCACAGAATCTCCATAAATAAATGAGAATTGAAAAAAACCCAAAACAACCACAAAGAAACCACCTATGAGCTGCAAACACTGGGAAGGCAGAAAGGTTAATGATCCCAGCAGGGGGGAAATTCTCCTGTGCCACGGATTTCAGGCAGCATGAAAGGAGGGTTTGGGAAGGGAGGGTTTGGGAAGGGAAGGTTTGGGAAGGTTTGGGAAGGGAAGGTTTGGGAAGGGAAGGTTTGGGAAGGGAAGGTTTGGGAAGGTTTGGGAAGGTTTGGGAAGGTTTGGGAAGGTTTGGGAAGGGAAGGTTTGGGAAGGGAAGGTTTGGGAAGGTTTGGGAAGGTTTGGGAAGGGAAGGTTTGGGAAGGGAAGGGAAGGTTTGGGAAGGGAAGGTTTGGGAAGGGAAGGGAAGGGAAGGGAAGGGAAGGGAAGGGAAGGGAAGGGAAAAAGAACTGCTTCTGGATGTCCAGAGAATCCAATGGGTCAAGCAGGAGACAGAGCCTTGGAAATGTGCTGCCCTTTTAGTGCCAAAGAGGAGGAGAAACCCCCCACGGCACTTCAATGCCAGTTATGCCAAGCAGCAGAAGGAGCTGCTCTGCCACCAGCATCTTTCTCCACAAGTGCTGCAGTTTCCATTCTCCAGTTTCCCTCTGCAAGCCCTGGAAGTGCCCTGGGATCTCTGTGCCTCAGTTTCCCCCTCACAGACAGGTCACAGAAGGCACGTGGGCCCTGAGTAGATCTAAGAGCAGGTGATACCTCATGAACTGTTGTCCACAAAAAAGTGTCCAGAGAATTCATATTTGCTCCCTTTTTCTCCTTTGTTTTCCTTTTACAGGATGCCAGGGGAGGAAACAAGCAGCTTTTATCATTTTCAAGTTCTTGTTCAAGACTGTAATGAAAACTTGAGAATTATTTTTTCATGAAAATGCCCACTTAGGAAAAAGGCAATTCTCTTCTCTTTTGGGAAGAAATGGTTTCATTAAAAAGCAATAAAAAGGTAAAACGGTTCTTTCTAATGAGAAGCTGGAGTCTCTTCTTAAGTTATGAAGTAGCAGCCACACAAAAATGCTTTTTTATCCTCCCCAGTGTCCACATATGCAGCAGAAAAAATTCCTGACAGCACTTTTGAGTTACCAGTGAGGAAAAGGGAAAAAAATACATCTGGCACATAATCTGTATTTGTGATTTAGAGTCAGACTTTCAAGGCTTAGCCCAGGTCAAAGCTCAGCTCTGCCTTTCTGTCCTATTCAGCAAAGGACCCCTGATCCTGCCTGTTGTGATTCCAGCAGGGCTGTGCCAGGGAGGAATTTGGATGAGGAATGTATTCAGCGTGTTTCTATTCTCTCAGAAGCCACTATCAGGCAGAGTTTTTGTCTAGACAGATGCTGGAGATGGTAATTAAAGCATTCTCCACCCCATAACTATCAGAATTCCCATGACAGGCTCACAGCCAGGTCACGTTGCCTCTGGAGCACAGGATTTGCAGCAGTTGGATCCATCACTGTCTGTTGGCCCTGGAAACCAGGAGCAGCAGGAGCATTTATGGAGAGATGAAAGGTGGGAAGGGGCAGGTCAGACACCAGGAAGGGGGTGAAGCCTCAGCTGAGGAGCTGCAGTGGGTGACACCTCCTGGGATGGGCCGAGGGTCTCCAGGTGGGAAATGGGTTGGAGCAGATCCCTGAGCCAGCACTGCCATGTGTGTCCTTGCAGGAACAGCCCCGGGAGTGCAGCTCCAGGGAGGCTGAGTGTTCAGGAGCTCTGGCTGGGATCCACAGGGCTGGTCCTTCCTTCTTTAGCTTCAATAAAGGCCTGGCTGGCCGTGGTTGGCACGAGGTTGGCACAAGGTTGGCACAAGGCCACCTCCCAGGCCTGTCACTGCTCGGTATTTATAGCCACCATATCAACGGGCTCCACCCAGGGCTGAAAGCTCCTTCTAGTCTGAGAACAGAAGGGCAGAGCTCCTGCCCCAAGGAATTCACAACTGCAGCAGGGTCTCCATGGAGCCTCACAAGCTTTGGAGTCAGGTGGACATAGGAATAGGAGCTGATAATTGAAAGCATGTTTGCTCCCTCAGTCGCTGGCCAAAAAGCATTTCCATAAATTTGCAAGTCCAGAAGTTCTGTTCAGATCCAGGTCCCCAAAGCACTGAAGGTCTGCAAGATTTAATGAGCCATTTCCTCACCCTGTCTGTGTGTCAGGCAGAGCTGAGGATGGTCCCTGCACTGCTGCTCCCTCAGCTGCAGCTTCACAACTGCTCAGCTCCCTCACTGCTCACTGAAGTTGTCCCAGCACCTCATTACCAGCTCTCCCAGTTGTCTGCCCCACATCACAGGGGTCTCCCGAGGCTTTGACACCATCTCCCTGCTTCCAGAGGAAAGCTGTTGCAAGCTTTTTTGGTATGAAATGATTTAAGGGAGCTGAAATAGTGTTTACTCACAGCTTTGCATCCCACCATGCACAGCAGATGATCCCTACAGTGAGTGGGGAAGAGAATCTTGTATGGACTTATAGAATGATGGAATGGTTTGGGTTGGGAGAGACCTTAAAACTCATCCCATTCCACCCCCTGCCACGTGCAGGGACACCTTCCCCTATCCCAGGTTGCTCCAAGCCCCATCCAACCTGGCCTTGGACACTTCCAGGGATGGGGCAGCCACATTCTCTGGGTGTTACATGGGAGCTCTAGTCCTGCTGCAAAGCTGGAAGTGCTGCTGGTGGGAAGGGATGGAGTTTCAGGCTTGGCTGTGGACTGATCAGACACCAATTTATCTCAAGTACCTGGAAGTACAGACAATCAAGACAGAGGCTTAAAAAGCAGCTTGAGACAGGGAAAACTGAGTGCCCAGACCCAGAGTGGACTTGCATGGCTGTGTGCAGACCTGTCTGCACTGTGACAGATTTTCATCACTGCTATTCACCTCTGAGCATAAATTTTAAAGGAAGTAAGAGAGCCCTTATTACCCAGCACCGAAAATGCCTTTAGGCACCACATCCAGAGTGATTTCCCTCGCTGGAATATTTTGAGTCTAGTGTGGCCCTTGGAATGTGGCTGTGGGGCAGGGGGTGACATGGATGTGCTGAGTCTCTGTGCTTGTATGAGCAGATGTGAACACATCCACACCCCAAAGAGCCCAGTCCCAGGAATCTGGGCCCTTCCCACGTGCTCTACTGGGGAATTCCATGGGAATGTTGCCATGCAAAGCCAGGAGGGCTGCAGGCTGCTCTGGCTGTGAGTGCTGCTCTGCAGGGCAGAGAATTAAAGACAGGCTTCAAATCCATAAATCAAAGAGAGAGACCTTGAACAGGGGAACAAAAGGAAGAAAAAAGGATTTGAAAGTCTGCCCTGTGCTGTACAGTTCTCAGAGAGGTTCTGCCCAGGCACGGCTGGGTTTCAGAAGGAGCCTGTGGAGACCCTGGGAGTGTCCTGGGAACCCAGGACAGGGACACATTGGACATCCTGGTGTTTGTGTGGATCTGAAATCCCAGCCCTGCTTTCCTGCATGGTCTGCCAGGGGAAAAGCAGGGGATGGAGGTTCCCCAAGGAAAAGCTGTGGAGCAGAGGGGATGGGATGAGTTGTGAAAAAATATCCAGGAGAGCAGCAGGGAGATTTTCCTGCACAGTCCATGTACATGAGGAGAAAGCTCAAGCAAGAACAAACCTCCAGAAATGCCTTTCCCCACAAGCATTAACACTTTATCAGCATCAGTGAAGTCACAGAAGAGCCAAGAGGGAAAAACCTCCTTTCATACCAAAGAAGAAACTGAGGCACAAGAGGGAGAAGCTCCAAATGTATGGAAAGATTTCCCAACAAACACCACAAGTGAACACTTCTCTGCTAGGAAGCACTACTGTGTTGGTTTATAAGTGGCATCTTTCTGGATGCAGCTACTTCCCAGCCCCATTTACCAGCTCTTTTGAGGGTCACACTCACAAAATGACGTCCAAAGCCCCTGATTTTTTGCAGGAAATCTCCGATTAAGTGGGGCTGGCCAGGGGTCCAAACAGTCCTGGAATTAACCACTCCTAAAGCAGGGGGCACAGAGGTTTCTTGCCTGGAGGAGGCCAGATGGATCGGTGCTTTCCCACCAAATAATCTCCCAAAGGTGGTCAGAGCCCCTTGGGGGGGGATTTGCAGTGTGAGGAGGGGCTGTGAGGCCTCCCACCATTCGAGGCTCTGGGCAGCAGGGAGAGCCCAGGCACAGGCTGTGCCAGGAGCTTTGGAGAACTCAGTCCTTTGCTGCTGAGATGATGCTCTTGTTTACTGTTCCCCCCAACCCTCTTAACCTGCTCCCTCACCCTGCAGAGCTGGGGAGCTTTTTGTTAACTGTTTCCTACTCTGGTTTCCATGGAAAACAGAAAGTCACGTGCACCATCTCCCAAGAGATGGCAGAAGTGCCTCTGGTCTAACAATCCCTCTGCCTTTAACAAATGAGGCCAGAAAGGAAAATCGTCGAGACGCAAAACATGGATTTCAAGTCCATCTGCTCAAGAGACACAAAACCTCAGTATTTCAGAATAATCGAGTGCTAAAAAATTTCCAGGATGTTTGGACAGGTCCACACTGAGGGATTCTTCACAAAAAAGGGCAAAAAGAGGCACTAAGGCTGTGTATTACTGGAGTGCTTTGGGGAAGTATAATAGATTGTGATTTAAAGCTTTTCATCTTGTTTTTCCCTGGTGACACGGTGCTCTATTCCCATTATTTCTGAGGTCTGGGCCAGGGTCCCAGCTGTCACACTGGTACCTGTCTTTCCTGATGGTTCCTCTCAATTCCCCCAGAGCTCCTGCTGCCTCTTGGATAACATGATCCACCAGCAGGACACCTGGGAGCACCTGGAGCCCCCAGAGTCAGTGCCCAAAGCTGGGGTGAGGTGTTCAGAAGGGAGGTGCCTGATTTGGGCTCTCTGTTTACTTGAAGCCTAATTTTCAGCATCTTTGTGTCTCAGTGTGTCTGGGATCCATGAGAAACACATGAATCCATCTAACTGCTCACCCAAAGCTGACAGAGAAGGGAAATTCAAACATAAGCAAAGTTTGCAAACCAGCCTGTGTTTCTTTTCCCTGCAGACATCCACACAAGGGCTTCCTCGGGCTGTTTTAGGCTGAAATCAGCTTTTTTTTTTCCAGTGGTTTCATCTGAGCAACATTGGCCTCATGATATATAAAGTCTGTGGGGTAGCTGAGGTTCAAGTTCCAAGGATGACAATGGATGTGGAGAAGACACCAAGCTGTGTGGGTGAGATGAGGCCACTGGAGATGGAAAAGCTCCTGCTTTGCTGTGCTTCAGGGAGGGGGGTCTGTTCTGGGGGCAGGTTCTGTGGAGTTTATCTGGATCTAAAGTGGAATTCTTAATGAAACCAAAGTGCAGTGCTCTAAATTTGGATGTACTATTAATGCTTTTAAAAGCCAGGGAGTGTCTGAAATTTCATTCCCAGTGGTTGCTCCCATCAGGCCAAGTCTGGAACACTGGAGCCAGTGGGAAAAGTCCCACTGGTTCCAACAGCCCCAGTGCTGGGCTCACTTTTGCTGTCCCTCCCCGTGTTTGGTGGCCCTTTCAGTGGTTCCTCTGTGTGTCTAAGTGAGACAACCTGCAGTTGTTGATACTTGTAATTCCATTTTCTGCTTTAGCCTTTCTGGCAGCAAAGCAGCAAAGGCAGAGCTTGCACTGAGCCAAATAAACAGCAGGCCAAGGACTTGCAATCCAGAGAGATATCCATCTTCTCCATATCAGATCTCTTAGTCTAATACTCTGTGTTGCCAAACAGGCTTCTGTACTTCACTCAGCTACATTCACATCAGATGTGCCATAAATCACAGAATAATACAGGCAGGAACAGGGGCTTGTCTGGTAAATCATTTCCTGCCTGTAATATGCTGATCTCTGTGGGATGGGGATGGATGAGATCCCTGGATTGAAGGCAGTTTTGCAATCTGTGGTCTGATTATACAAGAGGGATGTTCATATCAAACCCACACTGTAATTTATTGTTTAGTCAAAAAGACCACCCCTTGATTTAAAATATTCCACCTGGGAAGAACATTCCCCCTCAACCCAAGCACACAGACAGTGCCCAAGGATGATCAAAGGGCACAGGCTGGATGGATGCTGGAGACTCCAGAGGGACTCAAGAGCTGCAGCTCCTCCACAAAAAAGCCCATCAAAATCCAAGCAGAGTGGAGCTGATGGGATCACCAATATCTGGGAATCCCTCCTGTATTCTCCCTCCCAATTCAGCAGGTGATGTGATAACCAGGGGTTAAAACTGGTATGGGCTGTTCAGAGTAGAATGAGGAGAGATGGATTTCAGTATTAAAACAAATGACAAACTCACCTGTCCTGCCCAGCTCCCTCCTTCCTCACAAGGTCAGGAAACTCAGACTGATGCAGGAATAAACCAACCCAACTGCTGTCCCTCCCTGCTGGGATTGCCTGTTAGTGACACCTCTTTCTGCCAACAGCCCTGTTCTATTTTTACTGAGCAAATGCTTTCACGGCTCAGCTTCCATGTGCTGCCCACTTGAGGTGTTGTTCACACCTAGTTTACTCTTAACACCCCTCAAGGACCTGGCAGAGGGGCGTGAAAGGATCCCTCCCTTGCACAGCCATGTGCTCCGATAGGAAGGGGGAAAACAAATAGGACCCAGAGTTGCTGTCAGCACTTGTGGCTCTGAGGGGGCACAGGAGAGAAAAGGGCAAGGGAGGGTATCTCCCCTCCTTCACAATTTTATCCCTTCTCTCCTTGCAGCCAGTTTGGAGTGGGAGCCATGAAGAGGAGCATCCTCTCAGCCAGGGCCTGTATCTTTTGGGATTATTCCATCCAAGCTGTAACTTCCCTGCAGTTTTCCATGTACAATAATGCAAATCTTCCAGCACGGGGCCCACTGGTACCTGACCAACCACTAAGGATGTTTAGTACTCACAGTCCTACACTGGTAATTTAATTATTGAACAAACTTTCCAGATGTGCCAAAGATTCCCTGTGTAATCCCTGGGATCCCAGGGGCCAGGCTGGGTCAGCCCATCCCGGAATCTTTAGGATGGTGATGCAGGACAATCCCTTCCTTCACCACTTGCCATGGCTTCAGTAAGATGTGCTCAAAGTGTGGCTACTAACCCGAGGGTAGTCTTGGAAATATTCCCAAAACATCCATCTCAGCTACAATTAGGTGAGAAATATGAATCCCTTGTTATCAGTTTAGAGTTTTTCCAGTAAATTCCTACTTCATCTTCGGAACGTGCACTATTTAAAGAGCGAGGACAGCAAATTTAATTGGGGTGGGAATAAATGTATATGCCCAATATAATTGGACTTTAAAGAATGATCCTAGTATTTAAAACCTATCAGTTGCCCCCTCCCACCTCAGTTATTAATAGCAGAGGTGCAAAGGCCATCAGACACTTCCCCTGGGATGAACCAGCCTGGTGGGTCTTGGCCAACCTGTGCCCTGGTGTTGGGCTCTTGAAGGGTATCTGGGTGTCTGCAGATCAGAACATTGTGTGCAAATGCTTTGCTGAGTCCAGCCTGGCTGTGATTTACCACTGCTAAGAATAAACACTTCCTAAAAATAAACCTGGACTTTCCTGGCTTTCTTCCTTTCTTTCTTCTCTTCCTCTGTTTTCTTTCTCTTTCCTCCCACCTATCCAGGAATCTCCTCTTCTGGGCTTTGTGTGGATCAAATATTCCAAAATCTCTTCTTTCCAGCCTCCCAGCACACAAGGTAAACTACAGGACTTTTAAATTCACTTACTAAAATCACTGATATGAGAATAAACCATTTTGGAGCCAGGCCTTGCTTTTACAATAATTTACAAAGACTATAATTTCATCCTTGTAGCAATCTGTAAACTGTGTAAGCAGTGAATCACTGAATCGATTTGGATGAGGAAAAAGCTGCTTCTTTATGTCAGAATCACAACAGGATTAATTTAGAACCTATTTTCAATTGAAAAACTCTGCAAAACCTCAGTGGCTCAGTGACTACAGGTGATGGACAAGTACCACAACAGTGTAAAGTTCACCATCATAAAGCTCTTTCTGTGTCATTACCTCAAGTTCTGATGTCTCTACATCCCTCACTCTCCCTAAAAAGAACAGTAAGATTGGCACAAAAGACATGAGAAATTTATAAGTCTCCTGTTTCCCCCACTCCCACTTCCCATTCTTCCTAAAGCAAAGTTCCAGCTCCAAGGGAAAGTTACCAACCCCCCACATCTCAAAAATAAGGGGGTTTAGTTCCTTCCTCTGCCATGGTCAGCAGGGCCAACGTTTCCATTTGTGGCTGAGTGGTCATTTTGGAATTCCAGTTGGGCCCCAATGGATCCTGTGTTTCCTAAGCCATCAGAGCAGTGTTTCCCAGCTCACTAGAGCATGGATCTCACAATTACTGAGCCCATTTTGAATTCAGCCTCTCCTCTCCCCCATGCAGAGAGACATCAGTTTAAGTGTTCTCATCCCAGCTTTTCTTTTCCCACAATCCAACCCCTTCACATCAGCAGTGATGGAGGGAACCCTCCCCAAAATGTATTATTTCATTGAATGTTTCCAACCAGGCTACATTTTTCATGCTCTTTATTTGGATCAATCACGTTAAAAGCTGATGTTGCATTATTTAATCTTTGACAGGGAGAGAATTAAGATGCAGGTTTATTCACTTACAGAAAATGTCAGACTAGAATTAGATGATCACTTAAGGGATTGAACTTAACTACTAAGAGAGCTGCTTTTTCAAGCAGAAAATGTTACCATTCATGCCTTATTTCTTCCTTGGATTCTGATGGCACGAAAATGGGATTTATTAGAACCAGGACTAAGTTTGTAGTAAATCATTCTGTTCTTTCCTTCAGTGCAAACAACCTCTAAGTGAATATTCAGCACCAAACTGTACTAGAGCAGGTCTGAAAGCACCCGAGGTGAGGGAACACTCACACAGGACTTTTAAGGGTTTGTGCCTGAGGGAAAGTTAGGTTATCTCCTGCAGGATTGGGCTGGTGTGGCTTCACCAGTTCTGGAGCCAGGACAGTTCCTCCTGCAGCTGAACTTTTCCACACCCAGAGCTCGGTGCCCTGAAAAGCTGAGCTGCCAAAAGGAGGGAACTCAACACCAGGTACTCCAAGGACTTTGTTATTCCACGGGATTTTTATTATTCCCAGGACATAAGGAAGCTGTCCATGACCAGCCGTGTGCCCTGGGGCCCAGGAGGCCAATGGGATCCTGGGGAACACTGGAAAGAGCATTTGCAGCAGGGCAGGGAGGGGTCCTGCCCCTCTGCCCAGCCCTGGGAGGCACATCTGGAGTGCTGGGTCCAGTTCTGGGCTCCTCAGGGCAGGAGGGACATGGAGCTCCTGGAGCAGGGCCAGAGGAGGGAAACAAAGGGATTGCAGCATCTCTGGGCCCAGGGAAGGCTGGGGGAGCTCCAGAGCAGCCCCTGAGAGGGACCCCCATCCCTGGGGGTCAGGGGGGCACAGGAGGGCCCAGGCCCTGCTCATGGAACCAGCAATGGCACCAGAGGGACAGGCAGGAACTGAGGCCCAGCAAGTTCCACCTGAACACGACGGAGAACTTCTGGTCTGGGCAGGAACTGATGCCCAGGAATTCCCACCTGGACATGAAGAACTTTGCTGTGCAGTGACCAAGCAGGAACAGGTTGCCCAGAGAGGGTGTGGATATATCCTCACTGGGATATTCCAGAACCATGTGGACACACTCCTGTGCCATGTCTGGGATGTGTCCATGCCTGGGATGACCCTGCTGGAGCAGATGAGATCTGGGATGAGCCACTATGGGCCCTTCAACCTGAACCCTTCTGTGAAATGTTCTCCTCTTGATACACTCCCCTGGGTCAGGGGAGCCACTGCAATTACCATTAAAATTAATACCATTTAAACATCTTAGCAATGAAAACCCACCTCTGTAGCTCGGGGTGCTGTGATGTGCTGAGTTTCCACTTCATTGCATGAAATACCCAGTCACTGATAATTTCATTGCATTGTGCTCCAGACCGTTCAGGTGCCCAAAAAGCACAACCCCTGAGAGGGTGGGAGCTGGGATGGGGAACACCAACAGCTCTCCAGGCATCCCATCCCTTCACTTCCAGCTGGCCTGAGCAGCCTGGACACTGCTTCCCAATCCTCCTGGAGGTGCACTTTGTGAGCACCAAGGAGCTCTGGTGGGGAGTGGGTTAATGAGCAGCTACACACATTTTTCTCCTCCTTAGCTGAGTTACCCCACAATCAAAGCAACAGCCTGTTTTCCAGCATGGATCTTCTCTTCCTACTCAAGAGGTCACAGATTGCCAGCCTTGTTTTAATGAGCTGTGTCCTGCAAATTTCACAGTCACTTCAAGTCTAATAAGGGAACCCACAGGGGCAGTGTTTTCAATTTGCTCCTCTTTCCTGGCGAGTTTGTACCATACATCACATGGAGCAGCTTCCAGCTGGTGGAAAAAGGGAAGAATTAGCTTGTATTCCCTAAACAGGGATTTTATAATTCAATATTTATTAAGATTGGGATCCTCTCATTTGAAAGGCCAAACAGTTTGTTTTACTATGTGTGGGATATATTACATTAATATAGTGAATAACAGCTCCCAAGAACTAATTTAGTGAGGGTGCTGAAAAGCCCTGTGCACGATAGAAATATTATGAACTAGTAAGAATCCTTAATACTTTGTCTAACCAAGCCCTTTGCATACAAATTAAACATAATTGGAATCCCTGCTCCCACCATCAGGACTAAGGGCTACTTTACAACTGAAATGACACCTAAATGTCTAATTTTAATTTTAAATTCACTCTACAAAAGCACAGCCTGATTGTTTTCCTCCCTTCGAAAGAAGATTTATGAAAAATGAGCAAATCTAAGCTTTACTTAAATGTATGTGAATGAACACAGCTCTCAGCTGAAGCTCCTTGCAAAGCAGAACTCCTTGAATATTCATTAATTCTTCCAGGAATCCGATATTCCCTTGTACACACAGTAGCAAAATATTATTGCTCAGTAAATAATACCAGTGTCCCACGAGAAATCCAGAGATCTGTTTTCAACTTTTAATCCAAAAGGAATGTGAAGCATTCCATTGTTTTGGAATACAGCCTACATCAATATTCACATAGAAAACTTTGTATTTGGAATCACAGAGTTGGAGAAACCCTTTAAGAACATCAAGTCCAGTATTAACCCAGCACTGCCAAGGGCACCACTAACCCATGTCCCCAAGTGCCACTTCCACATGGCTTTTAAATCCTTTTAGAAGCCTCTGCAGAGCCTTCCTGCACAGTGACTGAGGCTGCACTTGGGCCCCCACCCAGAACATTGATAAAGGTGTTGAGCAGGACTGGTGCCAGTGCTGAGCCCTGGGGACACCACTGGTGACCAGCCCCAGTTTAAAGGGATTTAAACCACCCATCCAGCCTGGTTTTTACCCACCCCCACCCATGAGCAGCCAGTTTTCCCAGGAGAACCCCGAGGGAATGGTGTCCCAGGCTTTATAAAATCTTGGTACGCAGCATCCACAGCCTTTCCCTCCTCACTGGGGAGGCAGAGTGTGATGGGCTCCTCAGGGCTTCTTTTTTGGGTGTGGGGACCTGCCCACCACTGCTCCTGCCTCTGGCAGCTCCCTCTGCTCCCCCGAGGGTCCCCCAGGATGGGACCACCCTGTGCATCCCCCAGAGTTGTGAGTGACCCAGCACTGGAGCCACTTGTCTCGGCCACTGCATTTGAGATGTTACCTCCTGGCACTTGGAAATTCAGCTGCTCTAGTGAACAGAAAGAAAGTCTTTAATTTTAGTGAGGTTTGGCATTAGTTCCCACTTGTCTGCTGTCCATTAGTGTCAGAAATGAGCTATGTATCCATTTCAGTCCCTGTTTGTATAAACATGTTTGTATACAGATTAATGGCGACTATAAATTCGGTGGAAGGCACTTCCCGGGGAAACAGGCACAGTGAGTCACCAAAAAAATGGAGAGAATTTCATCTTTTTGAGGGAAGGAGTTTTTAATTAGCCAGTAAAGTGCAGGAGACAACACATCATGTAAGAGTGAATGAAGGCTGCTGTTAATTGGTAGGAACCTCCCAAATGAAGAGCAGCTAATGGAGGTGTTTTTTCATCTATGTCTCACAAATATTCCTGTTTTGGATGTTTTCTGCTTAAACTGTTGGAGTTAATGTGATTATTCAGTTAAATGAGTAACAACAAGAGATTTCTCATCAGAGGGTGTGGCAAACATGTCAAGCGTGGCTGGAAAACCAAAATTCTCACCAAATGCTCCCACTTTTTGCCTAAAATGGAATGAGAAGAAGCACTAGGAGGTGCAGAAGGGTTGCCCAGTGACCAGTGGACACCTTGTGGTCTGCTACAAGATCCTGACCCACACACTTAGATCAAAAATTAGATTCATGTTCATGTCTCCACTTTATAGCCCCCTTCGGCTCAAGGGGACATTATTAACCTTAAAGTTTTAATTTTCCTTCGAAATGTCAAGAAAGAAAATTCTCCCCAGTGATTCTGGAATGACTTTCTATGGCCCAGAGAGCAGGGGAAGAACACAGTGTGGAAAACAAAGAAAAACAGCTTTACCTAACACCACAGTTAATAAAAATTAAATGTCAAATGGGACAAGGAAAAGTGATGTGGTAGCATACAGAGGACAGGATCCATGGGTAGTGAAAAGGTCAGGGGAGCCTATAAATAAAGCCTGAAGTAGGCAAGAGCTGGGAAGGATGGGAGCTCATCAGGAGAGTACAGGAACTCAGGCAATTAATGAGTTTTATGTAAATGGAGCAATTGCTGTTCCAGGTACAGAAAATTGTCCTTCTCTGAACACCACACCCCCATCACCCACCAAACAAGGGATCAGCTGCTCACTTTCCCTGGACAGGCTGCACTGTGCAGGGACACAGCTCAGGGAGGAAAAGCAATTCCCACTTGTGTCAAGTGTCCCAAATCCCACTGAGGGTTTGGTTTGCAGACTCCACCTTTTCCAGGTGGGCCTGAAGGTTCTGAAGGTCAGAGATGTCCCAGGTTTGCCTGACTGCAAGGTGTGATGGTCAGCTTCCCTCTCCCCTATTTGATCTCTCCTCCAATTTGGTTCTCCCTGTCTGGACACAGTTTTTCCTGGATAAGTATCTCTTATCCTGACCTTCCCTTCCTTTACAAGGCCTGTGTGATACCCCTGAGACAATGCCCCACTTCACTGCTGTATGAGCCCAGACTAAGAAACAGCTCCAGCCTAAATTAAATCCCCAACCCACCTACAAATCTAAAAATCTAAAAATCAACCAGCTTAAAATTCAGGGCACACTCGTGGGCCTTCCTGAACCAGAGGCTAAACAGATCTGACAAACAAAGCCCTGAGTTACACCGGGGTCAGGGAAATCAGGGATGAATGGAGTTCTTGGAGTCAGTTTTGGAGCCTTCCCCACACTGTGAGGAATTGTGGGCTGTCCATGTGCACAGACAGACCTCACTGGGGTCACTGGGATTGCTGGGCCCTGCAGACACCACAGAGCTGAGCTCCCAGGGCAGCAGATGGGGACAGGGACGAGGGGTGAAACACAGGGCAGGGAACAGCCGTGATCCAACCAAACCTGACGTGGTGACATTAAACGTGCAAAAAAAGGCTTTGCTGCCAAAAGGGACTCAGAGACTTGTCCCAGCAGGATCAGGGGCTGCTGCTGCCTCCCCTCCTTCTCCTGGGCTGCTCTTGGCAGTGGAGGGGGGACAAAGCCCTCCTGGCCTCTCTGGGAGGATCCAGCAGGAATGGCTCTCCCTAGGAGGATCCAGCAGGAATGGCTCTCCCTAGGAGGATCCAGCAGGAATGGCTCTCCCTAGGAGGATCCAGCAGGAATGGCTCTCCCTAGGAGGATCCAGCAGGAATGGCTCTCCCTAGGAGGATCCAGCAGGAATGGCTCTCCCTAGGAGGATCCAGCAGGAATGGCTCTCCCTAGGAGGATCCAGCAGGAATGGCTCTCCCTAGGAGGATCCAGCAGGAATGGCTCTCCCTAGGAGGATCCAGCAGGAATGGCTCTCCCTAGGAGGATCCAGCAGGAATGGCTCTCCCTAGGAGGATCCAGCAGGAATGGCTCTCCCTAGGAGGATCCAGCAGGAATGGCTCTCCCTAGGAGGATCCAGCAGGAATGGCTCTCCCTAGGAGGATCCAGCAGGAATGGCTCTCCCTAGGAGGATCCAGCAGGAATGGCTCTCCCTAGGAGGATCCAGCAGGAATGGCTCTCCCTAGGAGGATCCAGCAGGAATGGCTCTCCCTAGGAGGATCCAGCAGGAATGGCTCTCCCTAGGAGGATCCAGCAGGAATGGCTCTCCCTAGGAGGATCCAGCAGGAATGGCTCTCCCTAGGAGGATCCAGCAGGAATGGCTCTCCCTGGGAGGACACAGCAGGAATGGCTCTCCCTGGGAAGATCCAGCAGGAATGGCTCTCCCTGGCAGGATCCAGCAGGAATGGCTCTCCCTGGCAGGATCCAGCAGGAATGGCTCTCCCTGGCAGGATCCAGCAGGAATGGCTCTCCCTGGGAAGATCCAGCAGGAATGGCTCTCCCTGGGAGCATCCAGCAGGAATGGCTCTCCCTGGCAGGATCCAGCAGGAATGGCTCTCCCTGGGAAGATCCAGCAGGAATCGCTCTCCCTGGGAAGATCCAGCAGGAATGGCTCTCCCTGCCTGCACCTGGCATCTGTCTGTCCCTGTTCTATTCCGGGAGCAGGGACACAGCTGAGCTCTGCTCCGGGAGCAGATGGGCCACGGATTCCGTGCTCGTTTTCTTGGCATGAAAACCACTGGCACACGAGGGAACAACCCGGAACAAACACGGGGGGGGAGCACTGAGGAGCTGCACTGTTGTTAATTTTCCCTTTTTCTGTGAATTTTAATTCTCATTCACTGATAAATCTGCATAAACGTGGAGGGTTGTGGTTGTCATCCCGATTGTCATCAGGTATTTTATCTGACAGGCTGCTCTGATTTCCTGTAGTGCATTTCCTTCACTTTTGGGTAATGGGAATAGGCATTTGTTTCCATGCTTAGTGAGCTGCACACAGGGATGTGAGGCACTACTGAGTATTTGGGTAACAAAGGGAGAATTTTGAAAGCATTGCTTCCTCTATGGGGTGGAAATATATATTTTCTTAACCTTTGGCTTTATCTGCATTTGGTTTTCATGTCTAAATCCACACAGGACTTAAGGACCAGCAAAAAATTAAAAAAGAAACTATTTTAAAATTAGGATTTTTTGACATGAATCCCCAAAATATCCAACAACCACGACAGTGAAATCAGTGGTTTCTCAGCCTAGTCCATAATTACTGTTCATACATGCTCTAAAAACCCAATTTCATTCATTCTGACAAAAATTCCATAAAGGAAAATACATTGAAAGAGGGATGGGTCAAAAATATGATGCATTTGCACTCCTAAAATGCAGACTAGTGTTGCTGAATTTGCACATTGTAACAGCAAAAGGCATGAAATCCTTAAAATATTCCTGCAATGGTCTTATGCTGAATGAGGAGCTTTATGAATATTTCAATTACAAGATGAGGCTTGAAAGGATAGAGTTGTTTCAATTTTTGAATCACCCTTCCTTAAATAACTTGGCCTATTTGGTGTGAAATGAGACAGTAAAATCCAAGAGCCCCTCCACATGCACTGGGAAGGAGGGAGCCTCAGGACATGGAAGCACCTCCCTGTGCCCCTTTATTCCTTGGCATGGACCAACCACGGCCTCATTGAGGAGACACCATCTCTTGTCACCCCCTGGGCAAACAGGCCCTGGTCAGATGGCCCAGGGTGCTTCCCCTCCTCCTTGCCTGCTGTTATTTACAGGATTTGAGTGGGAAATCAAAGGCTCAGCTTTTTGCTGTGCAGGGCTCCACCCGGAACAAACACACCAGGAGCAGAGGCTCTACAGCAAACAGCACAAAGCCACTCCTGGGCTTTGGGGATTGAAGAGATGCCCAGAGAGCAGCAAATACCACTGATCAGCTCATTTTGCACCCAGCTATGGAAAGGTCATTGATTTCCTCCTCTGTCCTACTCAGTTTATGGACTAGGATGCAAATACTTGTGGATAAAACAACCATTTAATGTCCTGGTTCTGATCTCACTAATCCAACCCAAACACAGCATTGATCCTGAGGAGTTACTCCTGATTTTACTGGAGTTAATCAAACCAGGCTGTTGGGTTTTTTCATTCATTCAGATCAGCCCACTGAGCCAGATCCTGTACTTGCTTGAACAGCGACATTCAGTGCTTGCTGAACTGAAGTGGCTCCAGAACTGCACAAATATCAGAGCAGGAAACACAAATTTCAGTGGAACTTTAGATTTCATGTTTCCTGGAGAAGTAGTTGTGTGTTTGTGCTGCCTGGTTCCAGCTAAGCTGGGCAGTCCTGCACAGCAAAACCAAAATTCCTTCAGCAAAGCTGCAGAATTAGGCTTTATTTTCCAGCTCAAAGGATTCAGCAGCAGCAGTTGTTCAACACAGCCTTTGTGTGAATTTTCTTATGCACAACAGTGACTGAACATGCAATTTGACCCTCCATTCCCTAAAACATGACACTAGTACTTAAGAACCAAATTCTGATCTGATAGATGATGGCAAAGCTCAGGGACCCACTGCAACATCTCCCCATTTCCCTGACAGGGAATGATCACCCAAAATGAAATCACAATTTGGCCATGACTTCTTCATGCAATAAAAAGCCAACAGTTAGTTCTGCTGCTTCTCCCAGCCATCCCAATGCCCAGACATGCCTGGAAATCAAACCCTGACTAGTGTCACTCAGAGCACACTTTCAGGAGTTAATCACTGTTTCACCAGCCTTGAAATGAAACACTTTGCTGCACAGAATGAAAGCTTGCCTGCTTTTCCTGTACCTTAATTAAGCATCTTCTCCATCATCTGCCAAACTGCTGCTTAACACATTCTGGCAACTTGCCCCTCATATATTGCAGCAGATATGGCTGGCAACAAGCAGAGCTTATCACAGGGCATTAATTACTTGAGCATAAATAACATTCCCTCTTCTCTCAGCTCCATGATCCACTCTTTCTCATGGAAATACATTTGTAAGAGCAGGAGAGGGAAAACAATGAGGCGGTAAATTTAAGCCTAAAATGAGTGATGTGTCTTTGCAATGAGTGAAAGGTAAAGCCAGGCAAATTAAAATGAAAAATAAAGGTACAAACAGCCACTTTGATTAATCCCTGGAATCAACTGTGTGCAAGGGCTGGGTTTTTTTGTGTTTTTTTGTGTTTTTTTCAGGTATCTCAGATCCCTGAATGTGCAGAGTTGGAAAAGCCCCACAAGGATCATGGAGTGCAACCCTTAACCCTGCACAGGAACATCCCCAGGAGTCACTCCATGGGCCTGACAGAGAGAAATAAACCACATGAAATCCAGCTTTTGCTGCTCCAAATTAATGATTCCAGGAGAGAAAACACACCTGGAATCCGATTCTGACTCCAAACCTGACTCTACCACCACGTGTTTGTGCTGTGCCAGGCAGGGTTTGGCTGTTTGGTGGTGGAAAATCAGCTGAACAGGTACTTTTGCCTGTTGGGAAGACAATTCACATGTACCTGGAGGCACCTGAGGAATAACCCAGTCCTCAGGGGGTGTTAAAATGCAGGATCCAGGAGGAATGTTCGTGTTTGGGAATAACTGTGGATTCTGTGTGCACACACAACAGAGGCAGTTCTGGGAGCTGCTGTTATGTACAAAGGCATAAGTGGCTTATCCATAAGTTGTGGATGGATTCTGTTGTGATTTTGGCTTATCAGGGACACATTTATACAGCAGATGTAATTATTCAGTGTTTTGAATATGTATTTTAGCTTGTTTACTGGGTCCATTATAGAAATGTGAAGGGTTATTTGTGGTGAAAAACGTGTTTACAGGTTATAAATGTTGCTTGTGGAATATTAGTTAATATTTTTTAAAGTACACTGATGAGTGTATGGTTTATATTGGATATTTTGGTGGGTGGACATATAAATGGGAGCTATTTCAACTCACACAAGAGATGCAGACTTGTATTTAAATGTTCATTACAACTAAGAGTGGGTCTATTATGCTTTTATTCCCACAGTCATTGTCCTGCACATACTTGTGGAACAGCAGGGAAATTGATACAATAAACTGATCCCATTTCCCAAAGAGATGCTCTCCCTTACTTTCAGAGACATTCAATACACCCACTAAATTAAATTTCTCTTTGGGATGGATTTCAGGAGAAGGACAACCCTGGGGCCTTCCTGCCATGCTTTGGAAAGGTTGTGTCACCAAACCCACGTCAGTGACATCCATTGAAAATGGAAAATATGCTTTAAAAAATACACAAACCACAGGATGCACCCAGCTCTGGGGGACACCCTCCTCCAGACCTGCTCAGCTCAGAGGGGCTTTCCCCAGTTTTGCAGAAGCAGGGAAGTTCTCTGGCTGCTGCTCACACAGACACTGCTTGAAGCATCAATTGAAGAAGGTCCTTGGGCATATTTGCAGACTCCAACCACAGAACTAGTCCAGGAAGGCAACAGACCTGCTCAAGGGCTTTGTTTGAGAGGGGAGAGACACCTTCCTTGTCTTACATCCCACACACAGTGACAGATTTTCACCCCTCTCCTCCATCCACCCTTCAGCAATTATTATTATTGTTATTACTATTGACCGTAATTTATTATTATAAATATTATTATAAATAAAATAATTATGCAATTATTGGGATTTAACACCCCATATTCCTCATATGCAGGATATAAGGAATTCCCAGACTGGAGAGTATTAGCAAGAAGCACTTTTGTATGATGAAATCCTGAGGACAATGAGCAAATGAAGGAGGTTTTTGGATATTTGGATACTTGGAGGTGGCTGCCTTCCCTCTGGAGGGTGAGAGCCAGGAAGGACAGAGGAGCAGAGGAAATCCAGTACCATTTGCTCTCTGTCTCTGGCTCACACAGGGAGCACCAAACCCTCTCTCCTGTTCAGCAGAGCTGGACAAGGCAGTTCTTTGGGCAGAGCTTATGTAACATCCCTCTGAGGGCTGCAATTGCCTCTGACTTGCACAGATCCTTTGCAGTTTTCCTTTCCATCCCCATCTCCCACATCAGGAGCTCACTGCAGCTACAGAGTAAAAAACCTCTGAAAACCAGCTTTGCCATGTAATTATCTTGCAGAGGCAGGGTGAGAACAGAGGGGCTCAGAGGAAGAACAAAACCTTCTAAGAATCCCATTTTTCTCCCTGTTTTCATCTCCCTGTTCCTCCGAGGTTTAGGATGGAAAAAGAGGAAGCTGAGGAGAAAAATAAAATGAGATCTTTGGAAAAACACTGCTCTCTCCAAGTCTCTGAGATGGTTTCTAGAACTGACGAGGGTTTCAAATGAAGTTACTTCACTTCGAA
Organism: Calyptomena viridis; assembly: GCA_013390005.1. Classification (NCBI taxonomy): domain Eukaryota; kingdom Metazoa; phylum Chordata; class Aves; order Passeriformes; family Eurylaimidae; genus Calyptomena; species Calyptomena viridis. The sequence continues at coordinate 267,682 of WEIV01018847.1, read as the reverse complement.
AGTTCCTGTAGAAATGAATGGTAATTCCTATGTCCTGCAGGCCCAGCTGGCTCCTAACATGGGATTAAATACAACAGAATCATGTTGTGTTCATTTTTCCACCTCCTCAGAAAAAAACCCCACAAATTTTTCTTTCATCTACATTCTACCATTACATCTCCAAGTAAATATCTGTGACCCCTACAGACAATATTCTCCTCTCTGTTTCCATGTCAATAAGGCCATTGCTTTCTGTTTCCAGTTTATCTTGTCTTTGTATTAAGGGGCAAATTCATATTTCAGACCCTGTGTGTGCAGCTCAGTCCGTCTCTACTGCAATGTACATTTATTTCACAGTCACTCCTGTATGGAAAAGAACTCCTCCACATTATATATTACTCCATTTTAATAAAGAAGTCGTTCTGCAAGTACCTTATTTTTTTCTACCAAATTTTGAGGGATAAGGGAAGAGGTTTTCCCCAACAAGACCATTTTTTGAACTGTTGTTGGAATTTGTGGGAACCTTTCATCTCCCAGACTATTTCTCTTCATTCCTTTCCTGGATGGGACAATCCTCTTTGGGAAATCTGGTTCTCTGCCTCTTTCTAAAGATCAAAATTGTTGGCTTCAGTTCTGTCAGTGTTTGTTCCCATTTCAGGAACATCAGCACCTCAACCTTTCTTTTAAATACTTTGCAGAAGAGCAGAGAATTTTGCAAACTACTTTCAGGGATTCTGGAAGTCCCAAACATTACAATTCCCAGGTGGTTACTTCCTTTGTTTTAAATCATCAATTGGAACTGAAACTGGGACAGCCAGGCCAGGAAAAAAAGCCTTCACTGAGGCAAGATCTAAACTTTCTCTGGCCATGGGAAGCCTATGAAAGGAAAGGAGGACACAAAGCACTTCAGCTGGAGAAGACAAAATATTGGATAAATATGCTAAAAGTTTGCAGGGAAAGCTGCTCTGTTTCTGTCAGATTTTGCAGGAAATAAATGACAATGATCCTGGAGGAAAATTCTAAAATCTATTTGTAAAATTTATGGAGGTAAAACATTCACTACATACCAGAGAAGGGTTTTTTTTTCCCTTTTAATTTAGCTGTAACAATGTCTACAATACATTGACTCACAAATTAAGTGAAGGTATGAAATCACATTCTTCATACTGACATGGGCTATTCTGGACTGTTTAAACACCCTCCCAAGAGGGGAAGAGTCCTGACCATCCAACGAACACCTTTTGAAACAACCAGTGGTGGGAATTTCAATTTTAACAGTGACGGGATGTCGTGAGCCTTGTCCAGAGGGACCCAAGAGCTTTGCAAAGGAGAGCAAAGCCTCACTGTACACACCAAAGGGAGGGAAACCGAGGCACTGCTGGGCAGGGACTCCCAGGATGAAGCAGCAGGAGTGGGCAGCAATCCCAGCTCTGTGGCTCCCAGGCAATTCCAGGGGTGGGTGGGTGTTATACGGGCACCTCTCCTGCCGTGCCATTGGCTCCATCCAACCCCGCCGGCTCCCTGCCTTCCTCCTCCTCCTCCTCCTGGGCACTGTGTGCCTCCCTGTCCCTGCCCAGCAGGCTGGCACCACAGAGCTGTCCCAGGAGCTGCCCTTCCCGGCGGGATGCAGCCAGTTCCTTGGCACAGCACACGGGCGTGTTGGTCTCGTAGGTGCTGTGGAAGCTGTTGTAGTCCACCTCGTAGAAGTCCTTCTCCAGGGTGAGCACGGGGGTGAAGCGGTGTCCCCACAGCACCTCGGTGTCCATGTAGGAGCTGCGAGCCTGGCAAGTCATCCCTGGGCACAGAGAGAGGCATGTTAAACTCACAGCTTCCTTACGTGCTCACCCGACCGCTGCCTTCCCTTAAAAGCACTTCCATGTTCTTTCCGTACCTGATTGCTCTGGGACACAGAAAAGTCTTCACGTCCCAAGCCTCACAAAAGCCTCTATCCTGAAAAAGCTGAGCACCCCAAGGAAAAGGGATGGATTCATCGCCGTGTCTTCTGCTTCCTGAACCTCGTGATTATGGATTTGCAGCTTCTCTCTGGGCTCCCCCTGCTCTGCTGAGGTGTTGTGACACCAACAGCTCCTGGTGAATCCTGCTGGAACAACCCCCAGCCCTGCCAGGGCACCTCCAAGCCTGACCCAGCCAGGCCTGGGCAGGGGGAGCCACTTCCCTGCCCTCCCTCTGGCTCTGGTGCCCTCCCTCCTCATCTGCAGTGCCACAATTCCCTCTGCACACGGGTGGAGACACCAAAATGTTCGGTCTGGAAGGTGAGAGGGCCCCAACTCCTCGTGACTGATGTGCAAACTGGCCTTTAAACACCTCTGGAGGGTTCAATCCCATGGATTAATGGATTATGGACTGAATGAAAAGCGGGCAATAGGAAACTGATACTTGTCAAGCTCAGTCCCAAGGTTCGGAGTTTATTTACTGTGAAAAAGTTTAAATAGAAGCTTTGCAGGGCATAACTGGGAGCAAATCCTCTTGGAATCACCTGCCAAAGTCACGGCTGACTTCTCTTCCAAGTATTTGTCTTCTGTTTGTCCTAATTATGTTATGATTTTGGAATTGATTCTGGTGAAATTTGGAAAACCTGATCTCACCAGGTCCTCCCACTGGTCTCTTGTGGGGGGTGAGGGACTGGCCTGGCTGGAATACAATTCAAAACATGCAATTCATCCAGTTCCTGGTCAATACTTCCAACTCCTGCAGCCCAAAGCACACAGACAGAAATCTAAAATAATGCATAAGGGGGAAAATATCAGTGTTAGAACATCTAATGTATTCCTACCATGTGAGCTCAGCTACGTGACTGAAATCTCAGTGTAATCAGAAAACTCCTTTCCTTTTTTTTTAAAAAAAAGGACCTTTGTGGAAATATGACTATTTTGTTCTCATAATTGCTACAGTCCATTAAAAAACACCCACACAAGCAAGTGCTCTGCAAAGCTTTACTTGTCTCTTACTGCTTTCCTCAGTTTAAAGCTCTCAGGCCAGGAGTGAATTAGTTCTTGGAAGGGGCAAAGAGGGGCAGTGACACATTGAGAAACCTCCAGTTCTGTATCACAGACTGAAAAGCCAATTTCCCCCCCCAGGATCCGCAGGAATATTTGCTTCTGGGCAGGAACAACAAGTACAGTGTTAGTCACAGTGTTCAGCTTCCTGGGCCAGAAGGAACCAGGAAGAGCAGGGGCTGCTCTGAAAAATAAAATCAGGAGAGAAAAAAAACCCACCCCCAGGTGGTGTTGCCTTGAGGAGAAGCTCTTCCAGAAGCTCTTGAGGAAACTCAGCTTTTGCTCTAGAACTAAAGCACTGGGGCTCTGGTGACACAAAGTGCAGCATCCCCTGCCGAGGGCTCCTCAGCCCTCCAGGTTGAAACCAGAGGGTTGAAACCTTCCCTCCTTGGAGCCTCCTGAGCTCTGAGTCCTGGGACAGGTTTTCTCAGGAGAGCTGTGCCCCTGATGCCCCTGTGGAGCTCCCTGGGCAAGGCTTTTTGTTGCAGCTGTTTGGGGCTCAGTGGTGCCCAACTGCAGGGCTAATCCCATGTCCTGAGCTCCCCCATGCCAGGGCACAAGGGCAGGAACCAGCAGCACGTGCATGTGTGTGGTAAGGAAAGTCCTTCTGTCCTTCAGACACAACTGCTTTTGCACCAGAAATCCCAAATGCTTCCAAACCCAGCCAAAAGAGCAGGAGAGGCTCCAGGATTAATCCTGTGAATGAAGCAGCTCATTCCTATCCCAGCCTTCCAAGTGCTGCATCAGGATGTCAGGAAGCCCCAAGGCCAAGCTGGGGTGTCCTGGTGAAATGTGGGGGCCTGAGGCACCCTATGGAAACTGCTGCTTTATAATCCTGCCCTGAAACAGCTCCCTCCCTGGGGAAGCACCTGACAGTGAACCTGAGCTCCAGGGACACAACCCCAGTTCTCCTGCTGTAAGGATTCAATTAAAGAAGGAACAATAGAAAGCTTTCAGCAACCAAATCCTGCACACTGCCAGCTTCCTGCAGTAGCTGCTTGCTGTAACCCCAGGGGTACACTGAGCCAGCACAATGAGACAACTTGTAATTGCTCCATAATCCCATTCAAATATTCCTTTTTAGCACATGTGCAGTGGTGTTTTAATTGCGTGGGGACACAGTGCCTGGCAACTCCTACATTACCCAGTAAACAACAGCATTGTCTCTGCTTCCAATTCCATTAAGTGCCTGCTTTGCAGGCTGCCCTGTGCTCTCCAGCCTGGTTAATTAATGCATCTGTAATGTCCCCAGCTAATTAGTGCCTCTGTAACTGCAAAAAGATGTCAGAAGAGGTGGGGAAACAATAAACCTTATTTTATTAAGAGCACATGGATGCCTGTGGCACACACTGTGCCCTCCGTGCTTGGAATATCCCAGTTCCAGCTTCCAGTGGGGCACAGCAATTCCCTGGACTAACATCTCTCCTACCTGGCTGTGGGTCTGCAAAAATCACCTGTTTAATTTCAGAAGCCTTGTTTATCCAGTCCATGGGATGTCTTGGGTGTAGGAAATCACTTTCCTTAAGCCCCTGTCTGTCATGGAATGTCCTGAGTTGGAAGGGACCCACAGGGAACATCAAATCCATCTCCTGGCTGCAAACAGAACTAGATCTGGGTACTACAAAAACGTTGACACTGCTCTTCTACATCACTTGTGCAGCCCTGAACCTCTGACATTTTGGGGAGCACAAGAAATCAAGAGAGATTTTAAACTCTCCAAATTTTCTGCAAAATTAATCACGGGCTTTATGGCTCTGACAAAGGCTGTTAATCCTTTCCCTTGAGTAGATGTTACTGCCTGTTTTGGGTTTCAGTGATAGGAAAGTGGTATTTGGAGACTTGAGTGTTTCATTTAAATGAGCTTCTTGCTAAAAGAATACAGAATTCTGGAATGGTTTGGGTTGGAAGAGACATTAAAGATCATCCAGTTCCAAGCCCTGGACAGAGGTGGGTCAGGGCATGGGCAGGGACACCTCCCACTATCCCAGGGTGCTCCAACCTGGCCTTGGACACTTCCAGGGATGGGGCAGCCACAGCTTCTCTGGGCACCCTGTGCCAGGGCCTCCCCCCCCTCACAGGGAAGGATTTCTTCCCAATATCCCATCTCTCCCTGCCCTCTGGCACTGGGAAGCCATTCCCTGTGTCCTGTCCCTCCATCCCTTGTCCCAAGTCCCTCTCCAGCTCCTGGAGCCCCTTTAGGCTCTGGAAGGGGCTCCAAGGTCTCCCTGGATCCTTCTCTTCTCCAGGTGAACATTCCCAGCTCTCCCAGCCTGTCCCAGAGCAGAGGGGCTCCAGCCCTTGGAGCATCTCTGTGTCCCTATATCCTCATTTTCCCTTTGTCAGTCCAAGCAGATGTGCTTTAAAACTTACTTAAAATGAAAGTCACAGATTCATACTTTTCAAGTGTATCGTATTTTCTGGATTGTAAGACCATTAGAAGTTTCATTTTCTCCTAAACAATCTGCTTTAAGAATGAAAAAGCATGTTTAATACAAATGTGTAGAACCTGTCAGTTGTGGAAAATGTGGAATGATACGTGAAATCTTCAGCTGTCAAGTTCTAGTTGCAGCTTTGTCATCTCCTAATTCAGCAGCTCAGCTTTGGGTTGCAAACAAAACTCAGTTTTAATTGAAAGCAGAAGAAAAGTTTACACAAAGTTATAAGCAGATGCATCAAGCTTTCAATAAAGCTGGAACCACTTCCAGGCTTTTTAGCTGGAGACCAGGGGACTGTCTCCTGGTTTCCAGTTCTGCCATAAACATTTCATAGAGTTTTAATGCTAATTTCATTATAGCAGGATCCTAAGAAGTGGATTTTTCTGTCTGGGGGCTGGAGTCACGGATCACTAGCAGAGCTGGGGCATGTTCCTGTTCCAGGCAGCCAGAGATCCTCCCCACACAGCTCCTTCTGCTTCCCAGCAGATGCAAAGACACCAAATGTATTGTGATGTGTGTTAAAGCAGGTGTTTCATTACACTGAGAACACAGAGCTGCTGAGGAAACACCGGCGTGGAACAGAATGTCGGGGAACTCTCCCAATAAAGCCCTTTTCTGTCATCAGAACCAGCTGGATCCCATGGGATCACAGCCCAGGGATGGCAGTGCTGCTGACAAAAAGCAGGGATTGCTGACTGCACAACCTGGAATGCCATGGATGATGTGACTGGAGCAGAGCTGCTGGGAAAGTGGGGGTTGCCCCTCATTCCAGGTCTTGTACACCCTTAAAAAACACCAGTTAAAACCATTACCCCCAATAAACCTGCATTTGCAGCTGTTTGGTTGCCCAGGCTGAAGCAGCAGCCTCTGGGCAGCTGTTGGAAGATGTTGATTTTTGGTGAAGATCCCATCCCTGCCAGGACCTTCACTGTAGGTCCAATGGCACAAGGGCACCAACCACACAATATTTCACAGGATATTTCACAGGACAGTCTGGGTTGGAAGGGACCCACAAGGATCACAGAGTCCAACTTTTAACTGGAAGGCCCATATGGGGATTGAACCCACCAGTGCCTTTAACACTTTATGGCTCTGAGAAAGGCTGTTAATGCTTTTCTTAGAGCAGATGTGAATCCCCATTTGGGGTTTAAATGATACAGATATATTTATAGAGAAGTGGTATTTGATGATTTGCGTGTTTCACCTAAATAATCCCAGGATGTGCTGAGCTGGAAGGGACCCCCAGGGATCCTGGAGTCCAACCCTCAGCCCTGCACAGCCCCAGCCCCAAGAGTCCCCCCTGTGTCCCAGAGCATCATCCCAGCCCTCCTGGAGCTCTGGCAGCCTTGGGGCTGTGCCCACTGCCCTGGGGAGCCTGGGCAGTGCCCACCCACCCTGTGGGCAAAGCAGACCCTGGTGCTGAGCTCCAACCTCCCCCTGCCCTGACACCACTTCACTTCATGCCAAAAGAATACAGAATCCCAGAGTGGTTTGGGTTGGAACGTTAAAGTCCATCCCATTCCAGCCCTGCCACGGGCAGGGACACTTCCCACTATCCCAGGTTGCTCCAAGCCCTGTCCAACCAAGCCTTGGACACTGTGCCAACCCAAGTTCCATTTGATCCCATCAGGAGCAGAGCTGAATCTTCCAGTTCTGCTTCAAAGTCTGAACTCTCTCAGTGGGCACAGAGATCCCAAGCCCTGGGGCTGTCAAGACAACATTTTTTATCAGCCTAAAATTAACTCAGCTCATTTAAATGCCACGGAGCTCAGTGATTATCTGCTGCTCAAATGTCATGTGGGTGCTGACTCTGTGTTGGCCACATTTGCTGGGCTCTCTCTGTGCTCCAGACACGGATATTGCTGGAAGTGATTCCCCTTCCGTGCCCTTGTTTGCACACACTGTTGTATCCAGGGTGACTTTTCCACTTGCACTGGATGCTCTGGAATTCTTCCACCCCAGGATGGTCTCAGAGGTCCAGTCACAGTCATGGAAGTCGGGATGTCAAGGAGAAGTTATAAAAATTTTAAGTTCTATCACTGTAATTAAGCAATGCGTGTCTTTCAATTTGCATTAACATATGGTGAGTTATAAAATTTATTAGTCCCTCTGTGTTAATTAGACCAAAGAACACTGTAACCTCCAAAGAGTCAATATTCCTCCAACTTGAAAAGGAATATTAGAAGGTAGGAACATGGTCCTCCAATTATTTGTGCTTGTCTCCTTTAGAGGACGTGGCTGGGCTTGATTCACTTTGATTTTTATGCCAGAGGAGAGTAATAGGATTTTAATTTATCTGAATGCTCTCCAGGCATGCAAAGCTCCCAGGCACTGGGAAAAAAATCAAATAAAAGGACCTTATGATGCAAAGCCCTTGGATCCAAGTGCCATGTCTCTAACAGCACCAAGCTCTCACCAGGTAACTTTAAGCCTCTCCCTTTAAGCTGTGACTCCTGAGATCCCAGCCTGCCAACCTCTGCCTCTGGAAAATCCAGCTCATGAAAGGAATGACCTGAGACATCCCCCCCTCCTCTCTCTAATTTTTGGGGCAGTTTCTGTAACATTTCTGCAAGGTCCTTCATGCAGAAAACTTATTTATATGCAAAATGCAAAACAAACCAAGACAACCTAAAGCAGATGATGAATGCACCAAAACTCCAGTTAGTCATTCCACCCTTCCTTTGTTCTCCCACGAAAATCGTGATTAATTTCAGTGTATCTTCTGTTGTGACCACTCCATTTGGTCCTGCATTTACAGCCAGGAAATCATATCCTGTCCTCTGTAAAGGTGGATAAATTGAGGTGTGAAAAACCTGCTGTTTGCCTCCAGTCTCATGGGGACAGGAGGGGTTAATTACTTCTAATCATTAAATCACTTTTTATCACACAGATCTAAGCCAGAAAAATAAATACCTTTTCTTACATAAGAGTTTATTAAAACTTCATTTAGTGACTGGACTAATCAGACATTTGAAGTGTCTCCTGTGGCTTATTTAATTGTGGTGGGAAAAAGAGGTAATGAAAGCCAGGGAAGGGAGGGGAAGGGAAAGGAAGGGAAGGTTTGGGAAGGGAAGGGAAGGGAAGGGAAGGGTAGGGAAGGGAAGGGAAGGGAAGGGTAGGGAAGGGAAGGGAAGGGAAGGGTAGGGAAGGGAAGGGAAGGGAAGGGTAGGGAAGGGAAGGGAAGGGAAGGGTAGGGAAGGGAAGGGAAGGGAAGGGTAGGGAAGGGAAGGGAAGGGAAGGGTAGGGAAGGGAAGGGAAGGGAAGGGTAGGGAAGGGAAGGGAAGGGAAGGGTAGGGAAGGGAAGGGAAGGGAAGGGTAGGGAAGGGAAGGGAAGGGAAGGGTAGGGAAGGGAAGGGAAGGGAAGGGTAGGGAAGGGAAGGGAAGGGAAGGGTAGGGAAGGGAAGGGAAGGGAAGGGTAGGGAAGGGAAGGGAAGGGAAGGGTAGGGAAGGGAAGGGAAGGGAAGGGTAGGGAAGGGAAGGGAAGGGAAGGGTAGGGAAGGGAAGGGAAGGGAAGGGTAGGGAAGGGAAGGGAAGGGAAGGGTAGGGAAGGGAAGGGAAGGGAAGGGTAGGGAAGGGAAGGGAAGGGAAGGGTAGGGAAGGGAAGGGAAGGGAAGGGTAGGGAAGGGAAGGGAAGGGAAGGGTAGGGAAGGGAAGGGAAGGGAAGTCCTTGTAGGACATGCAGAGCCTGTCATCTCATGGAGTGATGGCTTACAGAAATAATGAAAAAACTGGACTCTCTACTTGGATCAGCCAAACTGTTCATCCCACCCCAGCTGGCTCTGCACCCCATGGGAGGAGAGGCTGAATCTCTGCTGCTCTTGTGTGTCCCAGCAGTTTCACTTCACACCCTGTGTCCAGCTCAGGAGCAGGAGAGGAAGGACAAGAGGTCTGGCCAACAACAACATGGAGCTGTTCTCCCAGCAGGATGGCTCCCAGTTTTTGGTGCCACTGTGGGAAGCACAGGCAGTGAAAGCAAAAGTGAATTCACTCTGCAACCAGGTTTTCCACCTTCACTTTCTTCCCTTTTGTTGCAGGTCAAATTTGGGGCAGCTGATCCAGACAAGTGTCCCGTTCTGAGGAGGCAAAAGGGAATCAATTCCCTGGAGAAATCCCTGGGACCGAGTCACCAAGGAGGCACTGGGAGTGCTGCTGCTGCCCAGGGAGCAGCACTGGGAGGCAGAGCACTTGTCACTGGTGCTGCTTTTGCCCTTACAGTGGTCATTCCACTCAGCAATGATCACAACGGATCTGCCCACAAACCTGCTCTCCCTTTGGCCTTTTACATCCTCCTGGGGAGTCCCAGGGCCTCACCCCTTCTATTATTCTATTATTCTATTATTCTATTGTATCTAATACTGATGGGAAAGACCCACATCCCTGGGCTTTGTGGCACAGCTGCTTCCATGGCTCAGTGAGTGGAGCAGCCCTGGGTCCCTGGAGAGCTCTCACTGCAATAACACAATGTTTATTGTCTTCTTCAGCCAAATAAAACCATTGCATTAGAGCCTGGCTGGTGTGCTGCTGTTCTTTAGTTAGCCAGGCTTTTAAAAATTCAAGTCAACTTGAAAACAAAAACATTGTTTTAAACCACAATGTTTTGTTTTGTAAAACAAACCCCAATGACTTGAAGGGTGTGAACTCCTCAGAATTTACTCTACACTTTTCGTTTGAAACTATTTACCATCTTTGCCTTCCACTGGATCAGAATGAAACTGAAATGTCAGTAAATAGAGCTAACTGTTTGAGAAGAGACAATAAATCACATTTGCAATATATGTGTGGCTGGTTGAATCTATTGAAAATAGTTATAAAACTGCTGTGCCAAATTACCAGTGAAAAATATTCACACTTTTAGCCAAGACACCAGGCTTACATTTCTTTAGTCATTTCTATGTTGCCAATCACCATTTTGACCTGCTTTCAAAACACCTCATGAAAAATATAACTGTGTTTTTCCCACCAGTGCTGGATGTATTTATGGTGGGATTTGCTGTTGTTGGTAAAGATGGAATGAGTTTCCATGAATTTTATTCCTGACCAGCACTTCTGGCCTCCTGTGCCCCACAAGCTGAGCTGTGTATTCTGACCAGGGGAACCCTGTGGTGGTGGATCCTGATTTTTCACAGGGGTTACTGAGGGAACAAATGGTCTGTTGTATTTTTATACTGCCCTGAACCCGCCCAAGCTGTAACAGTGTCATGATTTAACACAAGTCCTGCTGTGAGTATGTGACACCATTCCTGAGAGCAGATGGGCCTTGAACAATAGGAAGGGAAGATCCTAAAAAATTTGCTTGGAGCAGGTTTTAAGGTGTGGAGATCAGGATAAATATCCCCCAACTGCTTTATCCCAAACTGCAAACTGCAATATTACCAAGGGTGAGGACAGAGCAGCAAAGCACAAACAGTGTCTGCAAGTGACTTTCCTTGTGACAAAGTCTCCCACCCTGTGGCCATACGTCCCTCAGAGCCCATTGGGATGGGACTGGATGGCTCCTGCATGGGATCACGGCATCACCCACACTCTGGGTTCAATGCAAAAGCCTCTTCCAGCTCCAGTTTGCCATTTCCCAGCCTGGGTGAGCCCAGAATTCCTTTGCATGGAAGTGTGCTCCTCCATGTCCTTACCCATGGGCCTGGCCAGGAGCCCCTTTGGAAGGACTCTCATTCCCAAGCCATGCTCTAAATCCCGAGGTTGTTATTGAGGGTGACTTCCTCTCATCCCTGTGTGATGAGGAAAGAGGCTCTGGACAAAGCAGGAGCTGCATTCCAGGCTCAGATTAGGAGGTTTGAGCCTCTAATAAACGATTAGGCTACAAAATAAGCTTCCATTACAAATCTCTGCCTTTGATATTCTTTTCCACCCACCCCTTGTTTTGCCAGTGCTCTGCTGGGGAAGAACATTTGCCTGGTAAATCCCCATGAATTCCATTCCTGCAGCACCAACTCCAACCCTGGTGCAGTGTAACCTGTATATCATCTCCCCACAGCTCTGGCTGGAAAAGTCCTGATCACCTAAAGACTGAAGGGAGATACTGGGACACTGAATTAGCTCTCTCTGCCTTCAAGATTGAAAGTCTGGGATGCAGGAATTTGACAGATTCCCCCTCCTGTGGCTGTCAGGAGCCTAACAAGGACAAATCTCAAGGAGGGGATAACATTAATAGTAAGCAAAGGCCAGAATTTTTGAGACAGAGTGCTGGATACCTCCATGTACTTATATCAAGCTGAAAACTCCTGCTAATGATTCAGATGGAACATGATCAAAACGGAAAAAATATCCAAACAGCACCAACAGAAAAACCTTGGGCTCACAGTACCATCTCCCAAATAAAATCCTTAAACACCAAAGGGAAAAGCTGCTTATAAAAGCTTTTTGGCAGCTTCCTTTTTTTCCCATGGATCAGTTCTAAGTGATTATGGGCAGCTCCATGACTAACCCCTTTGCCTGAATCCCAGATTTCTGGAAGAGGAGTGGGAAACACTGACAGGAGCTGAAGGACCCATCCTTCCCTGCTGGTTATCTCAGACCACAACATCCCACCTGAATCAGGACAAATTCTCAGTCCAGGTGACACTGACATTAACAATCCTAATGCCAAACCCTCTCCCCCTCACAACTGTGGCTGGTTGTTGACTGTGTTTCTCCATCTCTAGACACCAGTTCTCTCCTCAGAGCTGCCTGATGTTCCCTTTCCAGCCCCTGATCCCACTGAGGCATTCCAGGCTTGGATCTCCTGCCTGGAGGGACCATCAGCATCCCAGGGTGTTTAAACTCATTCCCTGTGCTGGAAGTGCAGCAGGAAGAGCTGCCAGCAAACCTGGAACAAAGAAATTGCCTGCAAGGGGTAAAATGACCCCCTGGTGCCACAACTTTGAGGGGCACCCAGAGCTCAGGAGACACCTGTGGGAAGAGCCTGGAGGCCCCTGTGGCCATCCATCCATCCATCCATCCATCCATCCATCCATCCATCCATCCATCCATCCATTTCTCTACTTTTCTGCACTTTGGAAAGCTGAGGCACACAGCTTTCCCAGATTTATTATATATGGACACAGACTTCTTTCATCACCTGCCACAAATACACCCCTAGGAGGAAACTGGGTGAGGATGTCTCCCAATCTACCCGTTACCCAGCTTTGTTTAAGCTGTTCAACAGCTGCTGGGCTGCAAGAGCCACAAGAGCAGTTGCTGCATTTTTCCTCTTTGAGCTCCTTTTGAAAATGTATGTCCTGCATCACGTGCAAGTCCTTCAGGCTCAGCACGTGCTGGTTTATGGCACACAGTAACACTTGGACACTTCACAGCCTGCATTAAACAGCAACACTACAGCAGGACCTAAAATAGCCCAGTTACAGCCAATTATTAATACAGATGAGAAATGGAAACAGATTTGTGTCATGAATTTTGATCACAGGAAACAGGACCACGGGAGACCTCATGAATTCCCTTAATCCATCCCTTTTTTCCCATGCAACAGTTCTAAGTGAGTATGGGCAGCTCCATGATTAACCTCTTTGCCTGAATCCCAGACTTATAAAAGGAGTGCAAAACCCCAAACCATGAAGGACCCACCTTTCATCTCAGACCACAACATCCCACCTGAGTCAGGAACTAGAGCAGGACAAACCCCAACATGTTCTCAATCCAGGTGACATTGACAGTAAAATCCTAATGCCACCCCCTTCCTTCCCCTCTCACCACAGTGACTGACTGTTGACAGATCCTTACCTGTAGCTTCCACCATTCCTTCCAGGATGACCACAATTTCAAACTCCTCCTTCTCCAGCTGGGTGCGGGACATCTCCCAGAAGGGGCTTTTCTCATTGATTTCGTGTGAGATGATAAGAGGTGACACCAGGAACAACCTGTCGTCTCCAGTGTCAAATCCCACGTTGATGTCCGTTTGGTTGAGGGGAATAAACTCTCCTTCTTTGGTCTGTTTGGACTTAATCAGTTTGGCTCTGATGGAAGCCTCCACAATGTGGGAATTGCGGAGGTCTCCGACCCGGAACATGAGGCAGAGCTTCTCATCCCTCATGGAGATGACGGCGTTGTTAGAAAACATGAGGGTCTCGGCCCTCTTCTTTGGTTGGCTGATCTTGACAAACATGCACCCCACCATGAAGGCGTTGACGATGGAGCCCAGGATGGCCTGGACGAGGAGCAGCACGATGCCCTCGGGGCACTTCTCCGTGATCACCCTGTGGCCGTACCCGATGGTCGTCTCCGTCTCGATGGAGAACAGAAAGGCGGACACAAACCCGCTGAGGTTTTCCACGCACGGGATCCACTCCTCGTCCTCCAGGTGCTCCAGGTCCCCCCGGATGTAGGCGATGAGCCACCAGATGAACCCGAAGAACAACCAGGTGACGGTGTAGACCATGGTGAAGACGAGGAGGTTGAAGCGCCACTTGAGGTCCACCAGGGTGGTGAACAGGTCGCTGAGGTACCGGTAGGTCTCCTGCACGTTGCCGTGGTGCACGTTGCACTTGCCGCTCTTCTCCATGTAGCGCTGCCGCGGCTTCTTCCCCTCGGCCGAGATGAGGCGCGTGCGGTCGGTGGCGATGGGAACGTCCTCCCGAGCCTGCTTGGGAATCTTCTTGGATGCTCCGATGTCCATGTCCTGGTTCATGAAGATCCTGGAATCTCCAGCCATGGCTGGGCTGCACAGAGGAGAAATGGAGTTGAAGGTAAAAGGGCTTGATGTAGTTTAAGGTAAGAGCTGAGGCAAAACCTATTTTGTTTTATTGGCTAAATCGTTAAGTTTTGGGAAGTGCTTTGAGAGGGTTCAGCTTTCCTCCCACAACAGCCACTTGTTGAATATAATGAAAGACAATAAATGTATAAAGATAACAAATATAAATAATATATATATAAATATATTGAAATAATAANCCAAGGTCACAGGTTCAATCCCCTTTATAGGCCATTCATTTAAAAGTTGGACTCAATGGTGCCTTCCAACTCAAATATTCTGTGATATTCTGTGAAATATAACAGGAATAGGAAAAGGAATAGGAATATACATATAAATACAAATACAAATATAAATACAATGCTCCTAGTTTAAATACTGATTTATTATCCACAGGCTCTTCAATCATCAATCCCCTGGCAGTGACTGCTTAGTGCATTCCTGGAGCCTCAGAAAAGATGGTGATGGGCTTGGGTGGGAGTCATGAAACAGTTAAACCTTGTACATATTTTTGGAGGTGTTTTTTGTCCTTAGATTTTTTATACACACCAAATTTGCTTGAGATCACAACTAGGAACAAAGTAAAGATCCACCAACACATCTTTTCAAGAGGGACTGGAGTTTTTTGATGCCTCGGGTTTTGGGTGCATATCAAGAGAAACCTCAGAAATGAAGAGGAAATGCTGAGCATCACTGTCCACCTGAATCTCACCCAAGCCTAAATTATGCATGAAGGTTTCCCTCACAGTCAGCAGAGAAAGGCATCTCCAGGGATAATTCAGATTTCAGGATGCTGAATCACCTTCTGGAAGTTTATTCTGTGAGCCTGGGCTTCCAATGTGAAACAGTCATTTAATTGAGCATCTTGAATTACACATCTGAAGGTGTGATGAATCCAGGCCTGCTGTTAATCAGCTCCAGCAGAACTCACCCCTGACATTAGACAAAATCACCAGGCACTTTTAGAAATGTATCAGCAGTTATTAAAATCCACTGTGGACATGCAGAGTTATCCTTTCAGAGATACAAATAAATAACACAAAATGACGGCTGCAATGATTTTTGCAGGTTATAATGTAACATCCTGTTTACTAAGGTGATTAGATGCTCCTTTAAAAAATGAGAGTCTTGACTCTGGTTGCAAGGCACAGACAAAATCTCTGTCAAAGACTTTCAAATCAGCCTTAGGGATATCAAAGATAGAGCAGCAATATTTTCTATGGCTTTCATTCTCTGCATTGTCCTCTGCAAATCCTATTAAAACCTAACTAAATCTATTACTGCTCCCTCTATCTTTAATCTTCTTATGCTCCTGTGAATGGGAAAAGGTGCAGAGCTACAATTAAAAGTATCTCAGGAAAGACAATTTTAAGAGTGAGCAAAGCAGCTTCATCTTTTCGGTATTAAAAAGCACCGAGGGTGGGCGGGGAGGAAGCGCAGGCAGGATGAATAAATGAGGCAACAAATTTCCACTTCCATCCTGCTGCAGCCAAGTCTGGTTCAGAGCAAGAAATTACTCGTGGCCCTTGGATAAATCACCCTCAATCTCTGCTCCAAGGAAGCAGCCGGAGCTGGGGCTGGAAGGGGCCCAACCATCACTGGGAGCCCAACCATCTGTCCCAGCTCGGCCCCAGAGCTGCCAAACCTGCTTGGAAGGCTTTGGGCCAGGCCTGGGCAGCCACAGCAAGGGGGAAGGATGAGGATTAGGTAAATTAGGAGCTCGGGATGGTAAATTAGGAGGGATCAGGTTTGGCACCCGCACTGTGTGTGATCTTAGACAAGCCCAGTGCTGTGGTGCCTTCCTCCCCCAGCACCAGCACCAGCACCAGCACCAGCACCAGCACCAGCAGGGACTGGGACACAAGGTCCTTCCCCACCTCTGTGTCCCTCCTGAGAGCTGCCTCAGCCTGGCTTTACACACATCTTCCACCTTTTCTAATCCTCTGATCCATGTGCACTGTGGTGTCTCCACACACGTGTGAGGTGTCAGGCTGTCCAATAATGACTGTCTGCCAAATAATTATCAATGATCATATTGATTCTCACTTCACAACATGTGAAGGCACGTGGCAGAACAATCACACACTTTTCTCCCTCTTTAATAGGGAAAGAAACCTCCCATCCATTGCCTTACAGGGAATTAGGCAGGAAAGAACTTTGCTTTCTTCTTACAAATATCACTCTTGAGATCTGTTTGCATTGATTGATCAATCTAAAACTACTCCATTTGGACTAAAAAGCTTTTAATCATTCTAAATGTAAAACCAGGCAAGTGTAGAATGTTTTCAATTTTAAGAGACTTGTTTTAAAGATAATTTTGTGATAAACATTATATTTAATGCTGAGTTTCACTGACATTATGTAAGAGAGAACCATCACTTTCAAGATATTAATTTAGAGTGCAAAGTTTTGTCTTCTAGATTCCTATCAAAGAGACCAAAGGGATCTTAAAACATATTAAAAAGAACAGAATTAAAACAGTCAAATAGCCTAAATCCCCACAAATCTCACTCTGGTGGAGCAGGACAGAGGAACTGCCCATTAATGAACATACAGGGAAATCTGCTTTAATTAAAACACTCAAGGACTGACTCACTTTTCTCCAACAACAGGACAACTGAATTCTTTCTGGAAACCTTCAGGACCACCTTATAAGTGATGCATGAAAGCAGAGACATTCCTGCTGTTTAAGACCTTCAGTGGCACTACAATCCATCCTCATGTTTAATCCTAAACTCTCCCATTGCAAAGTGTAACCTCAGTGTGTGGTTATTGCAAATAACTGCAGATGAATCTGATTTAGATTCTTTAAAAAGAAGGATATTGGTCAGCAGTTTGAGCACAGCTTTGGATGGCTGCACACTCCAAAGGATTTCACTATTTTCTCTCTCATTCTGATGAAATCCCTGCTTTCCCCTCTGCCTTAATTTCTCAGTGTGGAATCTGTGATAGGAAGAAGAAGAATCTTCTAGGAAATCTGTCATTCCTTTATTGTTTTCACTTCCCTGGGAAACTTTAGCACAAATGACAAGATACTCTAAAAGGAGCCCTGCAACTGTGCAAGGACTTGGTGAATCTTCCTCATGTAACAAACTGCCACTGCTGCCCAGCACAGACACCTCTTCCACATCGTGGTAAGTATGTGCAAGCATCTCCCAAAGACTCAGACCCCAGTTTTAAAGCCCTGCTCCCTCCAGCACAAAGATGCAGGAGGTGAAATTGCCTCTTACAGTCACACCCCCACCCTGTTCCTTCGGCTTTTACCAGCTTTGGTTAAACGAGGGCAGGACAATAAAAATGTCACTTTTGTACCAAGCTGCCTTCCTTCAGGACAGGAGCTGTGAGTCAGTGCCCTGCCAGCCCTGCAGAGAGGCTTTTTATCAGCCCTGCTGTTGTTGAGCAGCTGCCCAGATGACAGAGCAGGGTGACATTTATCTCACATCTGCTGCGGGAGAGCCAGGCTGGGCTTAGGTGACAATCTTGGGCAGAGCTGCTCCAAGCCCTGCCTGGCAGAGCTGAGGTGCCTCCTGACAGCTCCAGCTCTTCAGGAATTTGCTGAAGACATCACAGAACGTAAAATAATAAAAGTCTTGAAGACACTTGTTCCCTGCTGACCAGGGCGACTTTTCCCATTTAAACCATCGCTGATCTTGCTGAAGAAAACACAAGTTTAAGTGGGGATGGCAGAGGCAGGAGGAGTTTGAAGACCTGAATTTGTCATCAAGTTTGTGTAAAAACAGACTTCTTTTGTTTCTTTTAACCCTGACGCCTGTGTTTTCTTGCATTGTGAGAATAATTGAGCAACTGTTCTTTAGAAACCTCCCACGCCTCCCCAAAACAGGATTTTACTTAACTCTGTCATCTTTTTTTCCCCAGACAATAAGTCCTGTACTACTCAACAAGGAATCAATAATACTGAACAGACACTACTGAAAAAACTGATCTGGTTCTTTTGCTGCCTGTTGGACCACACCACATAAAAAAAATGAGGTTACTGTGCCCAGCTTCCTCTGGGCCACGTAATTCTCCTTTGGGTTACTGTAAGGGAATGAAATTTTTAATTGCCAGGCACTAATAATATGGGAAACTTGGTAGAGGAATAAAGAAAATTAAAGAAGCAGCATCCAAAGAGAATAAAAGAATTTCCTGGTGAACACTGAGTGGTAGAGGAAAGTGGAGGAAGAAGAAGAAATCTTAGGAAAAGGTGGCCTTTGACACTCTGAAGACAAATGATTATTAGACAGGTACTGACTTAGGTGGGGCTTTGATTTCCCTGAGAAAGGCAACTTTCCCTCTATCCCATTGCATGCTTTTATTTACTTTTATTTACTGCCTGTGTCTGACTGAGACTAAACAAGCAACAACCCCAACCCTTTGATTACCTTTCAACACATGCAAGAAGAAGAAAGGCAGGTAGATTTTGAGCAAATCATGTAATATTGCAGTTCTCTGATTTTATACAAGTACAGCTTGTGGTGGGTCCCTCTTTGGCAAGAGATCCACAGGTGGAGGTGAGGCTGCAAAAGGCTTGTGCTACTCAAAAGAAACACCAAGGACTCCAAGAAGCTGCACAAGAAGGGAGACCTGTGGTATTTCACTAATAAAAGTGGGTCAAAAGCTCCCTCAGCCCAGTAAGTGCTTTTGCAGGTTTATCCTCCCTCAGCACTGAGGGGAAGATGCCCCTCATTCCCCCTGGGTTTTTGGTGTCTCAGCACCACTTTGATCACCCCAAGGGGTCCCTCTGAGGTGGGTGGTGGCTCCCAGGGGAGCAGGATGGCTCTGTGCCCGTCCCAGAGCTGGGCTGGTGGTGCCTCCTTCTGCCCATCTGGCTCAGAAATACCCCAACAGAAGGTGGTTGGCCTTTCCAAACGAAATCTCTCTGGCCAGGGAGTTAATATGACACAAAGAATGAGTTTATGGATATTTGTACTTTACTTTTACCTGCTAATTACCTTCTAATCCATCCTTCTCCCCAGCAATGCTGGCTAATCCCAGCTCTATTATCCCTGAGGCCTTTCCCTGTCACTGACCCTCCTCTTCCCAGAGTGTTTCACAGCTCCCAACACAGGTATCAGGTGCTGTGCATTTTTATATCTGTATTTATTTAGATCTGTGGAACAAGGAAATCCTCTATATCCCACATTTCAAAGTGGGGAAGGCAGTCACAAAGACACTTCTTCCACAGTCCCACTGGGAGTCCTTGGCAGGGCAGGGAATTCAATTTAGCAGTTCCCAAATCCCAGATGAGTTCCTGTAATTACTGCACAACCCTTTCCTCCTGAATACAGTCCCTGCCTGCATCAGGTGTGTCTAAAGATTGCCCTGCAGAGCCTGCACTGCTCAGTTGATCAGAATAAATAACTTAGCAAGATTATTTCTAATGCCAAGAAAGGCAGTTTCTCTTCTCTCAAATAGCTACAGGTTTCAAATAGATTTTTTCCCCCTCAGCTATGGATTGAAGTATAAAAGATCCCTCACATAACACAAGCTCACAGTTGCATTAAATCTAATGACTTCAGATTAATGCAGAAAAGAGTGGAGAAACTAAACTGTGACGAGAGAAAGACTGAGGTGGGTTTTTCTAGAGGAAAAAAAAGGATGAAAACTAGGAAATGCCTTTTGAGACGCCACAATGATCCAGTGTACAGGCTTTAACAACTTGTTACAGCACGAGGACTGGAGTTGCCACAAGATAAAAGGTGTTTCCTGCTTGCTCTGCCACAAGTGCACAGGATGGATGGGAGGATTTAATCCATGTAATTTTCAATTATCCTTCATTACATTAAAGAAGTTGAGCATGAGGAGTCCCAGCACAAAGGATACAATCACAATATTATGCTCTTAGATGTTTTTCTTCAGTTGGAACAGTCAAATGACATTTTTTCTCTCAACAAACAAAGGCTGCAAATAGACCAATTTGATCTTTCTCCCTCAAAGGAGGTGACTGTGCCTGAGGCATTTTGCAGCCTCTGTCTCTGCCCTCTCACCCCAGACTCTATTTTTAGGGGCACCTTATGTTGTCATTGAAAATTTGACTGTTGTCTTTCAACCCACGCAACTGAACAAAGAAAAAAGAGACACCTTTGTCCTGAAAAGACACTCTGGTGCTGTAGATTGTGCAACACACAGCAAACACTCAATATTGGGGAAAGCAGAACCTCAGTTCTAAGAGAAAATCCTGCCCCAAGAGCACTAATGTTCCTGTTCTCCATTGTTCAGGAATTCACCATTGCAGCACCTATAAATCACCCTGCAAACAGCAGCTGCCTTAAAAGAACACAATAAAGCTGTTAATACCACTTCACACTTCTCCAGTAACTTGCATCCAAATAATTCACAGATGAAGTGATTAAACACAGGCTCTTTTTGCCCCAAGGCCTTCAACCCACTGCAGACAAGAGGAGAGTCACAGACAAACCAACCTGATACCCAACTGTAAGGACCAGTGCTCACCCCAAATGTCCAAGTCTCCTGCCCTCAAACTGAACAGAAAGTGGGTGACTTACATCAGAGAGTCTGGAGATTTGCCTCTGAGTAGGAATCCAAAACTCTCTTTGCCTTTTTTTTTTTTTGGCAAATAGTTGGGCTGGAACTTTCCAGTGGTGGAGAATAATTTGTCAAAGGAATCAGAAATGATCCTGATGCTTTTTCTCAACTGAGTAGGAACAGTGGGACAAAGAGCTGAACTCAGAAGTGAAATAACTCCCCCAGCACAAACACTGCCCCCACACTCCCCACCTACTACAGAAAACACTGGTGTTTTGGACTGGTCAGCGAATTAGAGAGAAGCCACTTTGGTTTCCTCAGAGCTGCTCTACTACAAAATCCAAGATTTACTTAAAAGGGCAAGAGGAAGGATCTGCTTGATGATAGAATCCCCAAAAATCAGATGGCAAGTTTTTTGGGACAGGACCAGTTTGTGCCAATTCTCAAGCGGCTCCTGGAAGTCTCCAGTCAAAACCCAGGGAGAGATGGTGTATGGAAGTTACCATGGTGCTCCCACCCGGCTCTGGTGGTACAAACAGGACTCCAGGCAGCTTTTTGAGCGATTCAACAGGACATGGACACAAAAATTAATCATGGTTTTACCTCCCAGAGCCACAAACCCCGAGGGATTCCCCGTGCAATACATTCCCTGTCCCCTCCGAGGGCTGAACATGCCACTTCATCATCTGCAGCCTTCACTGCCAAGGCTCTTTAAACTCCAAGCTGACTGGCAAGTATCCTAATTATGACGGAATTTAATCTTTGACTCCAGATAAGGATGCTGGAGTCACTCCGTGCATTTCAGGGTTGCTAACTGCTCAGTCTGCCCCTGCCCTTCGCATTCCAGTGCTCTCCACTGATCGGAGCAGTTCAGATTTTTCATGTCTTCCTGCACAACACCTTCACGAGACCTGCCAGTGCTTTTGCCCACGATCAGCATCCAATCCCTGGCTTCCCAAGGAGTTCCCTGGTGAGTTTGACAGCGGCACATGTCCAGCTCCCACCCCGGCAGGTTTGGGGAGCTTGGAATTCGGCTGCCCCAACACCTCAGCCGCTTGTCGGGCTCCCGGTGCTTTGCATCCAAAGGAGAGCAGAAGTGACCTGGAATAACAAAGGAAATCCAGGAACTTACTTGCTACGGGCGGCTCCGCATCAGTGTCGCGCACTCGGGGACGGGCGGCAGGACCTGGGAATGGGAACAGCTCCTGGAGCAGCGGCCGGTCCATGCCATCACCAGGGAGCTGGGCTCGTCCTCGGGGCCCCGGGCTGTGTCCTGCCTTCTTCCCTCTGCCCGACAGCAGCCAACATTTACGTGGCACCGGAGATGTGGATGCCCACGCCCCTGCCGCCGGGTATCCCTGATTTCCCTGCTCCAAACCCTCGGCTGCTGCAGAGCTACTTTTGCCTCTCCTGTGCCCGCCTTTCCCTGCTCCTGCCCTCTCCCGGACCGAGGGATTCTCGCTGGAATAAAGCTTTTTAAAGGGCTGGGGCAGAGGGGAGGGAGCAGAGGCTGCGTGTGACGGCGCCTTATCTGTTCTGAATGAGCCGGAGCGAAGGTGGGGAGGGAGGGCGAGGGAGGGGGTTGGGCGCTGCAGAGGGCGGGGGGGGCTGGTGGGGAGGGGGAGAGGCGAATCCCAGCCTTGGGAGCTCGGGATCACAGGAGCGTCGGGCTTGGGAGAGACCTCCGACATCCCCAGTCCGACACGCAGGGGGCTGCGCTGCCCGCGCTCCGTTCCCTTCTCCCGCTGCCTTTCCTGGATTTACTGGATGGCATTTCATTTTTAGGGGTTGGGGGCCTAAACAGAACCACCTAAACAGAAAACAATTCCCCCAAAGCAGGAGGAAACCAGACGTTCCGCGGGCAGCACATGTCCATAGTGGTGGGCTGTGTGGGAACCCTTCCAGGCCGGACCAAGGAATCTGGGAAAAGTGGGGAGGAGGCAGAGCATGATTCCTCTGGCTCTCTTCCCCTGCCTGTCAGGCGTCAAGCTCCTGCCGTGCTGTTTGCTGATGGAGTTGTGCTGTTTGCCTGGGATCCATCCAGGGAATGCTCTCAAAGCTCTTCAGTGCTCTGCTGTATTTTTTATCTTTCTCTTTTTTTTTTTTCCTTTTTTTTTCCTTTATCATTGATAATACCGCACTGTCTCCTCAGCTTAGTAAAATATTTCCTTTCTGAAAAGCAAATGTCAGGCCAGCTGCAGATATGAGACAGATCTGCCTGGTGACTGCAGGTTGCCTTCAGGCTTTGGTGCCCTGTTCCCATAATCCTGTCCCCCTGTCCTCCCTAATTCTCTGCTCCAGGACCACAGGCATCACAGCCCGTCAGAAATGCTTTCACAGAAGATTTGTCTGGTCAGGAAAAGAGAACTTACCAAAACCAAAGCACTGTGCAGGAATGTGTCAGTATTGCTGCAACATTAAGGCTATTTTTTTCATGTTCTGCTTTGAATGATTTTCAATTTATTTTCTTTTTAAATTACACTATCACTAGTGAAATACATCAGCATTGGAATGACATTTTTATTTTATTGTATGGATATTTTGCAACCTATTATTTGCATTCTTTTTTTGGGGAACGGGGGAAAAATGGAACTAGTGGAGTTTCCTGTAGATTAGAATTGATCCTGATCAGGTTAATTCTAGGCTACATAACAGCTTATTATGGAAACTAGATTGGAGGAATTCACAGCCAGACATGCTAAAGAAAGGGAAATAACCACAGCTTTGGATATTATGAATAATCATATTGCCCAGGGGCTGGGTTAAGAAAGCCCTTCTCTATGAACACACACCTTCTACCAATGTTCTTCTCTGATCTGTACATGGAATCACAGAATCATAAAACCATTAAGGTTGGAAAAGACCTCCAAGATCGAGTCTGGGTTGGATGTGGTCAGATGGGACAGGACTCTGGAGCCAGACCAAGGACTTAGTCCATTAAAAATTGGGTTTGCAGATGTAATTTTGCTTTTCCACCTGTTAGTTTGTATTTCCCACTCCAACACAGGCTGGGCAGTGAGATCAGCCCAGCCAGCCTGGCTGCAAACAGCTCAGAGTTTCAGACTTGAATCCAAGTCAGCACTGAAATGATTTGCAATAAAACCAAAAGGTAATAAAGTGTTGATTAAATCCTCTGAAATGATGGTACATCTCCTGCCTGCTCACTGCTGTTAGGAATGACTTTTCAGCAGTGTTAGTTCTACCTTTTAGGAGTGTGTCTGTGACAACCTTATGAAAGAGCAATTTGGGGAGTACATTAAGAGTTTGGGTGTTTTTAATGAGCATTTAAACTTACTTAGAAAGTCCTAAGCAGTAGTTCATCCACTGTGAGAGTCAGTCCCCCCTAAAATCACGGTGTTGGTTTCAGAGCAGGTCCCTGGATGCTGCTCCACCAGCACTAAGGACAGTGCCACCTTCAGAAGGGCGGCAGCTCTGCTCCCTCCATTTAATCTCCTTTAATAAGATTTAGAATGAATTTAGGAAATGTAGAAGGAGTTTCTGTGCAGCCCTGGAGGAGCAGAGTGTCTGCAAGGCTGCAGAGCTGGTGTGTCATGGTCAAGGCAAGGAGAAACCTTCCTTCCCAACTTCCCACCTCCCACACACACTTGTCCAACACATCTCGACTCCAAACCCCGGGCAGGGATCCCACAGGAGCAGGGTGGGCTCACAGGGTGGCCGCTGCTGGGGTGGGTGTTTGCCCCACGGTTCCATGTGGGAATGGCTCTGTGCCTCATGCCAATAACACCTTTTTTTGGAGCAGATTCCCGGTTTTCCTGACGGTGGAACTCTGACAGGCACTGCCATCTGCTGGTACCGACCCTCCAAACCAACCCTGCAAACACCACACGGGGGGGGTGCAGCGAGGGGTTGAAGCTGGGTCTGGATTTTCACAGCCCCCCAGTCCCTGAGAGTGCAGAAATTCCCATTTCCCCAGCATCCCACAGCTGGGAAAAGAGACCTCTCCCCTAATGACGTTTGTTCGTGAGCAGGTGGATAATTATGACCCTTCTCCACCTCCTGGGATGACAGAGCTGTGCCCACACCTCTGTGCCCACACCTCTGTGCCCAGGGGAGAGCAGGATTTCAGCCCTGACCCACAGACTCCATTCTGTGAGGGCATTTTTGGGCCCTGGTTCCTGCCTCTCACAGGGGCTGATGCACCAGACACATCTCAAAGCACAGCAGAGGCCACAGAAAACAGGGCACTTGAGAGGCATCTACTTCAATCAGCATTAAAGGCCTTTTAGGAGCCATTTATTTAATCCCCAGGGAGGCAACACCTTCTCCCTGGGCCCTGAGTTTCTGCAGCTTGGTGCTTTTTCTTCCTTATTCCTGTAAACTAGTGCATTATTTCATGTATTATTTCAACAGACATCTCCCAGTTTGTGCTGCCTAAAGACAAGCCAGCCCCAGCCCCAGTTTCTCAGCTGCAAACCACCCTTCAGGGAGTCAGTGACATCACGGAGGTGCTGGAAAAGTTGTCAGTGGCCTCACAAATCTGCAAGATGTTAAAGAGCTGCAGGTCTCAGGTGGCTGCAGGAGGGTGGATTTAACACCAAATGGCACCACGGTGCAGGTGCCTTTGGGCTCAGACAGAAACATGGACTGCAGAGGGATTGCTTTTCTGTTCAGGGGGGGATTCACCTCAGGCAATGCCCTTTGGGATGCACTGCCTGGGTTGAAACAGCCACAACTTCTTCCTTTCTAACTGATGCAGAGAGACAGGTAGTGTCAGAAGGCAGCTAAATTAGACCTTTATGTTAGAAGGGGAGGAATGATCTAATTGCAGGAGTGTGGAGACACAAATTTCACTTCAATGCAACATCTTGATTTTCCTGAGGGTGCTCACAAGCCCCGAGAGCTGTGCTGCACAGTTAAAAGGGCTATTTACAGGGGGAGTTATGACAACTGTGGAATGCTTAGCTCCTGGATTTGCAAACAAAATAAAAAAAGGGGGAAGAACAAACTCTAATCTCGTTTTGGTATAATTCCAAATCACACCTCGCTCAGACAGGGTTTATAAACTCAGAGGTTTATACCACAATGTGTACCAAGAGCTTTCATAAAATGAGCACTTTGGATTTCTGCAGGTTCCTGCAGGATGCAGCCCCGGTTTTGAGCTGCAGTGGGGAGTTACCTCCGTGTCCCTGGGGTTTCACAGAGATGAGCCTCCCTCCCTGCTGAGCACGGACTGGCCCTGGCACTCATCATCCAGAGGGACGGTGTTCCCTGTGAGCCCCAGTGACGGGGGGTTCCTGCCCTGCACTCCGGGCAGGCTTGGCTTGTGTGGAGAGGGAGCAGCGGTGCCTTCAGGGAGCGTTTTAATTTGTTGTGCAATCTGATCTCTGGAATGAGAACTGTCTCTTCCCATTTGTCAGCCAGGAACCGACCATCCCGCCACAAGAAAACAGAGTTGTAAGAGGCAGTGCTGGAAACGACTTCTCAGATTGTCTCCCCCACCTCCACTCTGCCGGTGCTCCCTCCTGAACTGAGAACCCTGATGTGACAGTCACCCACTCTGTCTCGCCTTCCTTTTGTGTATTGGGGCTTATTCATCCCCCCAAATCCACATGAACTTTGGGAAGTAGGCACGGAGGCAGACAAGGGGAGGAAGTTTCCGCAATAAACTCCCCCGCCGGTGTGTGGAGGAGGGAGCTTTGCCACGTCCTTTGATGTGATAATGAGGAGCTGCTGCTCATCCAGGGAAGGATGAGCTCCTTCTCCCTCCCAGCTCCGCTGATTCCCCCAGCCAACACACATCCCGACTCCTTCCCAGCTTTTAACTTCTGGATTGCCCGCGAGTGGGTTAGTCCAGCTCTTAGTGAACCGCTGCTCTAATTAACGCTAATTAAGCTCTTGTTTTGCAGGTGCAGCAGCAGAACCTGAGGCTGAAAGGGCACCCAGGGACTAAATTTTTTTTTGGGAGCCACGGGAGCTGCAGGGAGAGAAAACACAGGGAATGGGCACCGAGTTTGTGTGAAGTTGAACACACATGGCATCTCTGTGAATAAACCACTGCTCCACATTCCAGAGCCCGGCAGTTCCCTGGGAACAGCGAGATAACCCAGTGGTAGCACACTCAGTGATGGCAAATCCATGGAGACAACTTCCCTGTTAGGCTGTCAGGGTTCAAAAAGGTTTCTGACAGAAACAAATGCTTTGTTCTTTCAGGTGGGAATCTCGTTGCATTAAATTGCCTCCTAAAAACACATAACCTTCCCTTTGGAGAGGGATGGGGTGGTGGGATGGCTGCAGACAGGGTGTGACCACAAAGGTACAGTCCAGCTCTCAGACTCAGGCAGTAATTAAGTCCTCGGTCAAACCCCTGGTTTGTGGCTTTGTGGTAGGAGAGAGACACGAGGTGGAGCCACCAATTCCATCATTTAACTACGAGGAACCTTCAGTTGATTGCAGAGGATTCCACAAAAGTCTCTGCATGAGAATGTAAAAGAGAAATGTTGCCTTTGGGCAGCAGTGGGGGCCCAACCAAAGCCCTGTGTGTTCCCTTCCAGTCCTGGATTGTCTCCCCCTGGGAACCAGCTCCCACTGAACATCACAGCAACACAAACCAGCCCCTTCCAGGCTATTTTTTAAATGGAAAGAACATACCATGGAATATTCTGAGTCGGAAGGAACCCACAAGGATCACTGAGCCCAACTCCTCAGTGAATGGCCTGTACAGGGCTGGAACCCACAACTTGTCAGCACCACAATCTGTGGTCACTCAGTAAAACCCACAATCTACGGGGCCAAAATAATATCCTGGAGATCAGCTTGAGGCTCTGCACATCAGCACACCTGGTTTATTTAATTGGCATCATTTAATCCACTCTTAGGAATAAAAGCAACTCAGCCTTTGCTGTATCAGGTCTCACAGCCCATTGCTCCCAGTTCCCCTCAGGATTCTTTCCAGCCCTGCTCTGGCTGCAGAAAAGTGACTCCCACTGACTTTGATGCAGTTTTTTATTTTTTGCTTCATCACAGCCAGGGAATCTCCTCAGCAATTAAGTTTTATTCTTTATTAAGTTTTATTATTTTACACTCAACAGACCTTCAAGCCAATTCCTGAGATGCATCTTTAAGATCAAATCCAATGATTCCATCCCTCCTTAAACTATGTCCAGGGACTAATTTGCATTAAATTCAAAAACTATCACTGTTCATTTGAATAATCCCACAAACAATTACATAACTTGGATTTCCACATAGTTTACTAAAATTAGTAAGATTTTCATCAGTCTTTCAGTCATTTGGGAGCTTGAAAGAACCATTTCTAGAATTTTAGTTGCAGCCCTTGCAGCACCATTCAATATTTATAAGGAATTCCCTGACTTCGTAGCAACAACTGACAGTTACAAAAAATAAGTACATTATAAAATGCATTAATATTTTAAGTCTAAGGCTTCTAGTGGAAGATATTTCCAGCTTTTGCCTGGCTGGTTGATATTTAGTTCACACAAATAAGTGAC
Organism: Calyptomena viridis; assembly: GCA_013390005.1. Taxonomy (NCBI): domain Eukaryota; kingdom Metazoa; phylum Chordata; class Aves; order Passeriformes; family Eurylaimidae; genus Calyptomena; species Calyptomena viridis. Next base: position 239,598 of record WEIV01018847.1, on the reverse strand, counting down.
GAAAGGTGACATATCTAGGAGGGAAAGGAGAGGGTGTGTAAAAATCTGCAAAAGGTACAGTGAAAGATTTGTCTGTGTTTACACAATAAATCAGCAGCAGAATCAGGAAAAAAACAATATTTTTTGCTTTTATTCCAACCACTCATTCAGGGACCTCTGTTATGTCCTCAGATATTGCTTAAGATTCTGAAATACATGAATAACCCCCTTCCCCATCCTTCAAATTAAATGTTGAGATTGTGCTGAATGTAGGAATTTCCACCAAAATAAAATAAAATTAAAAAAAAAAAGAAAAAGAACCTGTGTTCCATGATGCAGAGGAGAAAAAAGATAATTCTTGATCTGGCTGCAATAAAATGCCTTTTCTGAGCCCTCCTGCATGTTGGTGCTGGCAGAGCCGGGGCTGTTTATGGTGCCAACGTGTCTGTGCCACTCTCCTGAGCATCTGCACAGTTTGTTCCTGGCATATTTGTATCTGTGGAACCAGCTGACCTTGAAACTCTCATCTGAGGGGAGAAAAATAAACCAGAAAATCAGCAGCCAGGCTCCTACCACCCTCCATAGATTTCAGTTATTGTCGGAATATTTTTTCCTCTGCTCGGTTCGCACAGAAATGACTTTGAATAACACTGGAAATGTTCCTGCTGTCCCAGGAGAGACATGTTCAGAGGAAAACCAGAGGAAATTAAAGACCTCTCAAGCAATCCCCTGGTACAGGTTCATAAATATAAAACTGCAGGCAGTGACTGCCTGAAACACTGAGGACAAAACGTGCTGGAGCTCTGGGGTCCCTGTGCTCCCGCTCTGCCGGGTGCCCTGGGAGCTGGGCAGGGGCCCTGGCACTGGTTCTCCACACAAACCACACAGGGGGCAGCCTTTGGTGGGGGACAGTGTGTCACAGAGCTGTCACCTGTGCTGTGACAGCCCCCTGTGAACAGCCCTGTGGCTGCTGGAATTCCTGTCCCTCCGGCAGAGGTGGCAGCTGGGACACAACTTGGGCACATGACTGGGATCTGAATTCCCTCCAAAAAGGAGCCATGCAGACACCTGCTCTTCAGTCCTTTCCACAGGCTGGAACAGGCTGTCCTGCCTGGAATTCAAGCTGCAGAGTGACTTCTCACAGAACCCCAGGATCACAGAATAGCCCAACTTGGAGGGGACCCATGAGGGTCATCGAGTCCAATTCCTTTGCAGGGATCCTGTTCTCTGTCACTATTTTGTGACACTTCCTTGTTTTACCCACTGTGGTGGGCACTTGATCAACTCACAGAGGTTTTTATTCTCTGCTGTTCTCTCCAGGGAAAATTAGAAGATTGGCTGCTTCCTCTTGCCACCAGAAGGAGAAATACTTTCCCTGGACTCTTCCAGAGCTGCAGTGTTGGTTGGGTTGGTTGTTCCTGCTGCTGGACTGCAGCAACAGGATAAAATTCCACTCTTCCAGAGCTTATCTGGTGTGTTGAAAGGGACAGATGAACACAGGACAGGCAGATTTATGAAAACAAGTAGTTTCTAATGTTAGATCTTGATAGATATTTCCCTACCTACCAGTAAACTGCTTAAGCCATGGACAGGACATGCATAATATCCCAATAATCCCAGCAGCCTCAGGGCTGTGACCAAACCCTGGGGAACCTGTTCCAGTGCCTGGTCACTTCTGGGGGACCTTCCTCAAAGTGTTCCCCAACCTCCTGAAGAGAGAATAGATGAGTTTTACTGTGAGTTCTATGAAACCCTGATGCAGGTCAGTGCTGGGGACCATTCAGTCAGTCCTGAGGGGGACTGAATCTCAAATTTAACTTAAATTTATCCAGAATTGTCTTAGCTTCTTATATAAGCCTAGCACACACAATTGGACCTCAAACTCAAACTGAAATTTTCACTTAAACTTAAACCTGGCTATAAACTTAACTTGGACTTAAAATCTTAGCCTAATCTTAACTTAAATTTAACTTAAACTTAGTTTCTTAACTTAAATCTAATTTTATCAGATTACAATAACCAGGTGAGGCCCCAGGAGCCTCTGCAACCTTGAACCTTCTCTGGAATTCACATGGAATTCAATGACACCGGAATTGTAATTGTAGTTGTGCAGCAAAACCTCACTAATGCTGCAGGAAAACTGTTGGAATCACCCCAGAGTCACTCAGAGAAGCTTCCCTTTCTGCCTGGATTTGCCTGGGGTTTATTCCTGTGCCACTCCAAGCACCAACTCTGAATTCCAGTGCTAAAGTTGGACAAGAAAAGATGCTTCACCCAGATGGATGGAATTTACTTCAGTTTTCTGTTGGTCATGAATTTCACCCACTGTTTGATACATCTGAGATGAAGGAGATCAGGGTAATCTCAGGCACCATAAAACCTTCCCAGTGTGGGACAGACATAACTGAGCTCAGCCCCAGTCCCACTGCTCCACGTGGGAACACACACCAGGAGTTACTGACTGCATCTCCCAGAATGTTCCAGTGCAAATGAGACACAACACCAGGATTGTAGACATGTCAAAAAGCATAAAAATAAGCTTTCCCAGGAAATATGATGCCATATGGACACGGGCTTTGTTCTGGTGAGGCTTCTTGCAGCTCCCCAGGCTTTTGTGTGTCAGAACATTTCCTGGTGAGGTGCCTGGGTTATGTCATCTCAGCACGGAAATTGCCTTGGGCTGTGGTGTTTCCACACTCACAAAACCACTGGAACTCACAGATTCCATGCTGTCCCACTCATGGAGAACTGATTCATTTGTGCTGACAGCCTGTACACACCTTGTCATACAATCAAGTTACTGCAACTGCATTGCCAGAAAGGTTCTGATCGTTGTTTTGGGTGATTTATCCAGGACTTATCCAGCATTCTGAGCCAAGGAAATTCCCTCCTATACGTAAACCAGATGCTGTTGTCATCTGAACTGTGTTAAATCTGAGTAAAACTACTAAACCCAGCAGACATGTGATGCTACTCCCAGCCTTGTTCCAGCTCAGAAAGACTCTGTGTCCCCACCCCTAAAACATCAGCAGAAACCACAGCTGGATGAAAAGTCCTGTTCTGATTTCACCTGTTTGCTGTGCAAAATGATTTTGGCATGTAAGAGAAGGCTGAGTAATTTTTTTTTGGTTGACAACACTATTTTAAGAAGCGAGATGGAGCTTTGTGGGGCTCAGGCAGGTGTGGCATGAAAAGCCCCAAAGCTTCACCTCGCCCTCCTTCACCTTTATTTCATTTTTTTCCAGAGGTTTTCCCACCAGTGTTGCCTCCAGCAGTCCCTGCACAGCCCAGTAGAGGGGAGTGGGCAGCCACACTGGTTTTGCTCCTCACCAGTCCCACAAAGCCACACATCTCCAGAACAATGTTTAACCACACACCCTATTTGCAAGGGAGCCTAAAAAAAGATGAAGCATTTTATTTCCATTAAGCAGAAGTTTTCTAGTGGAAGGTGTCCCTGTTTGTGGCAGGAATTGGCTGATCTTTAAGTTCCCTCCCAACCCAAACCATCCTAGGATTCTGAGCATGAAGCAGAAGCTTTGCTGAAATACTTTGCCCATAGTTTTCCATGGAAATGATACATTTTAAGTCCTTTAGCCATAGATGAGGACTAGATATGAGCTTACAGTTTAAGGGAATAGTAGTAGAAAGCACATCCAGCATTTGCAGAAATTGTGTAACATCAAGTTTCACCTCAGTGTGAGATGAAGACCCACAGGAAATCTTGGCTCTGTGGAATTCGACGTGACAAAAACTTGGTAAAGGGGAAACTGCAGCACAAGGAAACTTCAGTGTGTGGACACATTGTAAGAGGAAGGACAGAAGACTTGTCTCACCCCCCTCACCTGGTCATTGACCCTGTGAGGGCATTTCAGGTGAGCCTGAGATGAGCTCAGCAGGTCAGAGCAGGGTGCTCATAACACCAGGTGGTGGCTTTGATCCCTGTGTGGGTCATTCACTTCAGAGTTGGGCCTTGTGGGTCCCCTCCAACTCAGACTATTCTGTAAATACTGTGTGAGACAACAGCTTCAGGGCTGCCTGAATTCCTGCTCCAGCACTAAGGCAGAGGCTCTAAAACCTGTGCAGCCCCTTGTGCCAAACTGAACTACACTGAACAAAGCTGTGCCCACCCTGGCACTGCCCCACAGCCCCCATGGATTTGCAGCCTGCCCCCAGAAATACTCACCACTACCATCCTTCACTGCTCTTGCAGATCTAGCAGGGACCAGCTGGGACCTGAGGCTGCTTTCTGTCCCCCAGGGTGGCAGCAGCCCTGTGCCACCAGCCTGTTCTCACTGCCCTGGCTGCCTGCCTGGGTTCACTCCCCTGTAAAACAGCCACCCTTCACAGGGCTCTGTCTGCTCTTCTGCCCTTCAAAAGCAAGGGTTTTTGCAGTTGTGTGGTAAATGTGCTCCTGCACAGAGAGCACATGGCCAAGGCTGCAGCTGAGGGACCTGCAGTTCTTTGCTGAGGGGAAAAAACCCAGGAGGCTTCGTATTTCTTTCTTTTGATACCAGCGAGCACACACACACTGGAAGGCAACTTTTATGGGATCGGTGTGAGAGGGGCAGCCCTGAGGAACAAGATGAAGCTCCCACCCAGCCCTGTTGTTCCCAGGGAGGGCAGGAATGCAGGAATGCAGCTCCCCCAGCACTGGGGACACATGGCACACACCCCTCCAGTGGGGCTTGCAGCACTTGGCTCCTGGATCCAGCTCTCCCTATGGAGGCTTTGCCTAAATTTCACAAGGCTGGGCTCCACACGACTGTGAACTACCCTCAGACAACAATCAAAGATAACTCTTTTCCCAGTGAAAGAGCAGAACAAAGAGCATAATACATGTGAAGAGGATGTGCTGATTTCTTCACTACCCTGTCGTGTGCCTTCGCTGCCTCTGGGACCTTATTCCTGCCCCTGGGAAATGACTAACCAAACAGTCATTCCCCACCCCTTGCTCACTTCCTCACTCTGCCTGACTCCGTGGGCTCCATCCAGCCCATTAACTGCCGAGGGAATTCAGCAGAGCTCTCATTCCTTCATGGGATGTGCTTTCACTTTCCTCATGGCTCCCATGGGAGATCAGTGCCTGACTTCAGTGGGTCAGGATATCAAACCAGACTTTCTATCTTGCTTTGCCTTCCTCCTCCTTGGTTATCACATGTGAAAAATAGGATGATTACTGTGCCCTGCCTCTGCCTCCCCTGCATTCCTAAAGAGAGGCTTCATTTATTGATGCTGGTAGAGTCCGTGGAGACTTGCAGATAAAGACACTCGATGTGGAGCAGAATAAAATGTTCTACCTTGCAGAAGGATTGTGCTTTACTCTTTCTTTTCAAAGCACCTCCTGGCACTGTCCAAAATAAACCCAGCAATAATAATCAAACAAACAAAACCTGAGTCTAACAGTCTGTGAAGGGCAGCTGAGGACTGTCAGGTAAACAGACAACAGATGGAATGAATTCCTGAAGGTGGGAGATAAACAAGGCTAAAATGGTCAATTGACCCAAAAAGTGACCATAGAGATACATCCCAAGGGGGACATGACCACCATCAGAAGGTCCTGCTGCAGAGGAAACCAGAGGCATGATATTATCTGTGGGTTTTTGAGGAACAGCAAGATCAATTCGTTGGATTGTGAAGGGACTTAAAGACTTCAAAGGGGTAATCACTGTGTGCAGAGAATAATGCAGTGTTGCAGCTACACAGAGATCTTCCTTTCTTCATCTGCAAGGTACAAAGGGTGGAACAACTGAGGCACAGACAGCAGATTTACCTAAAGTTCATGTCTGCTTCTCCAGAACCCTGTTCTCCAGAGCTAAAGTTCATATTCTCTTCTTAACTGCATTTTGCTGGTGGTGTTTGACACAGCCCCGGAAAGACAAAAAGTAAAGCCCCAAATACCCTAATCTGGTTATTTCTGTTGGCACATTCTCCTCCTGGCAGACAGCAGCCTGTCCCCAGCCTGGCTGTGCATATGTGCCACCCTGTCCTCATCAGGATCTCAGGCTCAAGCAAACAGGGTGGAGTTTGCAAAGCCTATGGCAAAACACGCCTGTGCTCCCCAAAAAACTGGATGTGACAGCCTGGGAGGCCCTCAGGGGCTGATATAGATACATCATCTCGAGACTGGCATTTTAGAAACATCCCAGGCCCTTGAGAACAACTCAAACTTCCATAAATGCCTTTTTAGAGCTTCCAGAAGTGTGTTTAGTTGGAAACCAATGTGAGAGGAAACACACAGAGGATGAAATGAGGTGTGATCCCACTTTAAGGCTTCATACCAATTAATTTTAGCTCAGAAAAACCTTGGTAGAGCACAGTGTGTAGCTGGGACATCTGTGCTCATTCCTCTACCCAATTAATAACCATTTTCACTGAGCTGCAGACAGTAACTAACACTTTTAATGCCATCACATACAGCAGAGGGGTGAGAGCTCTGGTGCCCCACACAAGTCTGATGCCACCAGACAAACCCAACAGAAAATCTAGAAACAAAACTTCACCAGGTCAGTTGTTCACTGCCTACAAACATTTTCCTACACGCAGTGTTTCAAACTTTGATTTTTCTGGTTTCAAGTAGAAGAAGAGATTTCAGGTCCCTGTGAGTCAGGTGCCAATGTCACTGTTCAGAGCACTGGCATGTTTTCCATCCCAGATTCCTTTGCTCAGGAGTGCAGAGAAGGGGAAAAGTGACAAGGACACAGCTGCCAATGGAGGAATATGGTTTTTTATCAAGACAAGCCTCATCTTTTCCTCTGTGTGCTTCACTTCATGTTTGAACAGGAGGATTCAGTGCCTAAGGAGGGCAGTGACTCCTGGTTTAACACCCTCCCTGTTGGTGCAGGGGTGATTGCACACCCTCTACCCAAATTGCCATTGACTCCCTGATCTCACTGCCCTGCTTTGGTCTGATCTCCACCTCTGCAGCCAAACATTGTGGTGTTAAACACCAGCTTAGTCCAGCCAGGACAGAGAGAAGAGCTTTGTGCAGTCCACCCATGCCCTACATTTCCAGGGGAAATGAGGGCTCCCCTGGCACTCCTCTGCCAAGCAGCTGAGTTACAAGTAAAAGCAAGTAATGAGCTTTACTCCTTCCAGTGAGAAGTTGGAATAATTTTCTCCATGAACAGAGTTGCATAAGCCCCACTTCCCACACGTGGCACTACCAGCAGAGGTGTTCTCCCTCTGCCCTTGCCAGGGGGCTGGGGGAATTCCAGGTCCCACTGTTTCAGGAATTCTTTATGGTGCTGTTCCAGCATAACAGCTTAAAGACAGTGCTAAATTCTCCTTACCAAGTCTCTGCGCCTTCTGAAAAGTCATAGAAAAATTAAGTGTGTGAATGTGTCAGAAAGAGACAAAACAACTTGGTTTGTTCAGCTGGAGGAGCTGAGGGGAGACCTCATTGCAGTGACAAGTCCCTGGGCAGGGGCAGAGGAGGGGCAGGGACTGAGCTCTGCTCTGGGGGACCAGGGCCAGGAGCCAGGGAATGGCTGGAGTTGTGTCAGGGCAGGGGGAGGTTGGAGCTCAGCACCAGGTGGTTCTTTGCCCACAGGGTGGGTGGGCACTGCCCAGGCTCCCCAGGGCAGTGGGCACAGCCCCAAGGCTGCCAGAGCTCCAGGAGGGCTGGGATGATCCTCTGGGCACAGGGGGGACTCTTGGGGCTGGGGCTGTGCAGGGCTGAGGGTTGGACTCCAGGATCCCTGGGGGTCCCTTGCAGCTCAGCACATCCTGGGATTCTGTAACTTCCCCCTCTCCCAATCCCACCCCTGCTCTGGCACAGGGAACACGAGGCCTCTCCTGCTGTTCCCCCACTGACTCTGAGCCCAAGGATTTAACTCACAGCAGCATTTCCACAGGCATTGGAACCAGCACCACAACCAGCCTTGTTCTTGCATTTAAATGGTCTGTGCATTTAAATTTGGTCATTGGAGTTCGCAGAGGAGGACAAGGCCTTCACCAACTGCCCTCACAGAATACACAAGGCTGAGGTGATGACAAACCTTTTACTGCCCTTAACAGCAAGGCCTGAAGGTGCTGGAAGGGATGAGGGATCTCATCAAGTCCATCTCTGAGACTGGTGTTGCATTTCAGACACAGAGATTTACACTTTCTCCGAGCCTGTGTGTGGAGTTCTTATTCAGGGAAGGCTGTTGGGGAAACCGAGAGGAGAAAAAAACCCAGTTCTCACATTTCTCTGGGCTGTGACGGGGCTTGTTCACAGAAAAGAAAGTTTTGGGAGTGAGTCACGAGCTTTCAGACATCAGAGTGAGGGCTCAGTGTCCTGGCACTGCTCCACTCCTCTGGAACGTGCTCAGCGTGTTGCTCACAACTGCCAGGATGGAATCATCTCTCCTGGGACTGGAATAAAATTGCAGTGGATTTCAAATCCCTCCCCGTGGTAAGAACAGAGTAAATAACTACTGGGAGGCTGCAATGAGGTTAATGAATAGACAACTGCCTGCAGGACTGACACGCCTTCTGCTTCAAATACATATCTTTGATTTCATCTTTGGGAGAACTCCCCTTCTATAAATAAATTCCAAGAGATAAAGGTATTAAATCTTTCTTTTTCCTTTCACAAAACAGAGATTATCAACATTTATACTGTCAGGCAAACAGGCTCTTCATAGAGGACGTGCTTTTTATAGAGGATGTTGACTTTATAGTGGAAAACACTGTAAACCAAGAAAATGCAAATATAAAAAAAGACATTCTGGAAATTTTAGCACAGTTACACTTTGTTTTCCCATTTCTTCCTGGTGGCAGATGCTCTCAAAGCATACATTTCCAGGAAAAGAATGAAGGAAGCTTGGAAAAGGGGAGATTGTTGTGAATTATAATAACAAGGTCAGTGCTGAAAATGGGATTTAACTGCTTGGTTATGGATGCATTTCTGGAAATATTACCCTAGGTGTATAACTAGTTTAATATAATTAATCTAATTATTTGAATTAATTAAAATAAATTAATTCGTATTAAATTCATTAATATTAAATAAAATAATTTAATAATGAGTTTATCAAACACAATAGCTTAAATTTCCAAGAGTGCCTTGGGTGATTTGGAATGTCCAACATGAGAGACAACAAGGAGAAATCATTTTGCAGTGAACTTTGTGGGAATCTCTGCCATTCCAGGGGTCTCAGAGCACCCAGGAGTCATTTGTCACTTGTGAAAATTGGGTCATTTCCTCCCCTCCTCCTGCTCTGCTTTTTTTGTGCCAAATATAGAACAAATTTTCTGGCTTCAGACTGAATAAAGTTGTTAATTACACTCTTTCCTAAAAACCTGCCGCTGAAATTCACTTGGGGAGTCTCTGAAAGCTGGGCAAAGCTATTCTTTCTTATAGTATTCTTTTGACATGTCTTAGAGGAAAAGGGAAGAAAGCCCATTTGCTTTTAATTTCTCAGTTTTGAGGATAATATTTAACAGAAGTAAATCCCTTTAAGGGCTCAGTTATGCTCTTTGAAGCCAGTGGGGAAAAAATCCTGTTGAGTTTCATTGCAGGAACACCAGCTTGGTGCTTTGAAAACTGATGTTAAACAACCTGCAGGATGTGATGGGATGCAAGAAAATTCATTTGTGCCATTGGTGAAAAGGGTGGGGATCCTCCATGTACTGGGAGTGGTATAAAATATAAAATAACAGACTATTTCAGGGTGTACCTCAACAATTAGCTCCTGCCAAAGGATCTGGAGCAAATCCATCCTCAGTTCCTGGTGCTCTAAAAGCCTCTCTGTGTTGGTGCAGAACAGGAATGTTGAGAGGTGGAACAGATGGATTAACCTGCTTTGGAGATGAAAAGTGCTGCTTGAGTATTATCAAATTTATTACTAATGATGGAGGCATTAAAACAATGGGGTGAATAATGGGAAGTTAATTGTTCTTATCAGTGCTTTTGTCTTCAGAACACTTTGGGGCAAACACTTGTCACTGAGTCACAAAGCTGCTCTTGGTTTCAACTCTGAACAGACCTGGCTCTGCCCAAGCATTAAATAAGTTTTAAACAACTTTTTTTTTTAACATATAAATCCTGCTCCCAACTTCCCCCAGACTCAGAGGATCCTGTCTCCTCCTGCCCAGAAGCACTGGGGGCTCATTGCTGTAGAACCAAGGGAGGAGCAGCTTCCAGGCTGGGCATTGTTGAGGGAATTCACTTCTGGTAGGGCCTCCAAAACATAGGGATACAAACTGTCCCAGGCATCCAAGTCCTCTCCCTGCTGATGGAGAAGGATGGGCACCTCTACAAGGAAATGCAGCCTTAGCTCCCTCTCTTAGGGAGAAGAAATGCCTTCTGAGCATGAGGGAAAACAGAGGAATTATCTTTATTACACCTCATTTTGCTGTGCCTGTAGGGCTGTGGGATGATGTCATTTGAATCCTTATCCCCAGGATGCCAAGGGTTGGGAAGTACAGGAGATGCACATTCCTTTGAGCTCCAAGGGGACAGAGGGAATTCCTGCAGTCCCTCCTTGCACAGAGCCCAGATGGACCCTGAGTCTCAGCTCAGATCTAGGAAGGAAAGTCTGGGCAGGAATTTGGGCAAGGACACACACGGCTGGGGGAGCACAGACCAACTAAACCACACTGCAGAGGGTCCAGCAGAAGGGGGGGGACATCAAGGGACATCTGGTTGTGCCCAAACCCCGCTGCCCATGCAAAGGAAAGGCCAAGACACTTGTGTTGTGTCTCTGCTGGTGGGATGGGCCAAGACGCTCAGATTTGGTGACAGTTGGTGACAGCAGCTCCTCCAGGTAATATTTTCCCTGGCTTTAGCAGCTCAACACTTCCACTGAGTTTTCCATCCATTCCTGTGCCTTTCCCAGCCCCTGTATGATCCGAGGCTCGTTAATGAGCCCTTGCATAGAGATGAGGTGGCAACCAATCTGAGCTGCCAGGGCCACACATAAAAGCCAAAGAGGGCCCTGGGCTCTCCCTGTTTGGTGCAGGAGCTGTTGGATCCCAGTCCTGGGGAAGTTCCATGGTCTAGGAACAAGGGGCTGGGCAGCTCTTCTCCCACCTCCCTCCTGCACTCACCGTGACTGTGAGACACAAGGTAAGAGGCTCAGTGCTGCAATGTTTTCTTGACAGCTGCAAAAATCCTCAATATTTCCAGACAGAATGTTTCTTTGCTCTAAATTGACACCTCAGGACAACAGCAAGGGAAGCAGAAAGTCCTTTTTTGTGTGTGGAGTAGGATGTTTGGATTTTAGCCTGTCTTGTCACTGGCTCACCAGTCCCTGGACAACTCTCTTGGCAGTTCTCTGCCTCAGTTTCTGCTCCCACAAAACAGGCTACTGAGGAAAAATTTGCCAAAGGAAATATCTGCATCTGCTTCAGCCATCCAAGATACTGAAGACAGAATATTCCAGTTCAGGCACTGCCCTTCTCTGGGAATGTTGAGTGGATTTATGGAGCTGGAAGGGCTTTAAACTACAGCTTTGTGAAAAACTGGGGAGGGATAAGCTGGTACAAGCTCCCAGCATATTAGATTTGTGTGGGAACTGTTGTTTTAACCCTGTATCAGCACCAGCCACAAGATCTTCACCTCAGAGAAAATTAAGAGCTAAATATGTGTAAGTGGACAGTTAACGAGCAGCAACTACTGGTTTTCACAACTATACCTGGACCTCAAGGTGTTTCAGTTCCCCAACTGAACAAGACCCAACATTTGGCTGCACAGAGATGCTCAGAGCAACAGCAACAAGGTGCTCAAAAGTACTGTTAAAAAAAGTAACCACCCCAAAATTATCTTCGATTTTGGGCATGACAACATGTAGTGCACGGTTCAGTTCCTTAATCTCACAGTCAATTACTTTTCTCAACCCATATAAATATCAGCAGGGAAAGGGAAAAATCTGCATATGTGTTAGTAATAAATTTAAAAATCAGGGCATACCACTTAAGGGTTGACTTGTCAGAAAATGGTAATTAAAAGTGTTCCAGCTGACAGTGCTGCTTTAATGAATTATTAGTAATGTTCTCTGAGAACTTTGGATGAAAGACACCATAAGAGTTCTTACTTAAACAAACCAATTTTCTGCATGATGCAACTTCACCACACAAGGGGAGGAAAATCTCCATTATAGAATCAAATCACAAAAATAACCAAGTAATGGTTTGAATGATCAGGAAGGAACAAGTGCCCACTCTGTACCCATTGTCTCTATTTCCTACACCACAGCCTTTTTCCATAGGTGCTGAGCTAATAACTGCCACTATTTTCCTAAATTCTGTTTAAAAAGCCAAATAAAGTGTAATGTAAAAGAGTTTTGGTCATCGACTTCATGAGCTAGTGTTGTCCGTTCCCACGGCAGTGCCTGACCAGCTCAGTGGTGCTGGGATACAGCAATTCCCAGTCACTGAGCCTTTGGATAATGCCTTATCATAGCTGGGGCTCCTGGATCCCAACCCAGCTTTGCCTGGTTCAGGATAGAGGAGCTGGATAAGGCAGCTCAGAGCACTTGGATGAGGAGGTGGATGCTGGGGATGGATGCAGAGGGCATGAGAATCTAGGGATGGGCTCGTTGGGTATTTAAACTACACCATCACCAAGTGCCCAGTGGCTCTTTGTGCCCCTTATTGTTCAGCATCTAATGCAGTTCCTGCAGGAGGTCCTTCTGTTCCAGGCAAAGCCAAGGCTGGACAGCTGGGAAAGGTGGTGGGGACATGGAAACACAGCCTGTTTAGTGGGAGCAATGTGTGGAGTGGGAAGGATGAGGGCAAAGGGCACTAATTCTTAATCAGGGATTTGTCTTTGGGTGTGAAGGAGCTGGGGCTTGGGAGGTGCTGAGGGGGGCTGGAAGGAGGTTCTCATGCCTCAGTTCATTCCATGGGGTTTCTTGCTGGTTTCCAGCTCCATCCAGATTTGTTGTTTGTCCTTGACTGTTCCAGGAGCAATGTAAGAGAGTGCAGTTCTGGGAATTGCCCTTTCCTGGCAGAGGTTGTGTGGAGCCACCCCTGGAGCGGGTAAGGAGGGATGCACAGCCCGGGGGGCTGGAAGGGGGGGGGTCCTGGTGAAGGCACCTCCAGCCGTGGAGTTCAGAGCACCCTGCACTTAGAGACAGCTCACCTCAGCTCCCAATAACTCAGGTGCATCCTAAGCCTCTGGACTAGCAGGGCTGAGGGAAGTTTGACAGGAATGCAGCTGTACCTTCCAGGCTGCCCCAGACCCGCGGGCAGTTCCGTGGCAGCGCAGTCCCCAAAAAGCTGCCCTAGCACTGCACACCCTTGGAGCTGGGCTGCAGCTCAGCCTGCCCACAGGAGAAAAGGAGCTTTAGAGCTCAGATCCACAGGGCTTTGTTACCCCCCAAATATCTTCACAAGTTCTTCTCTTCAGAGCAGGGAGCCGGGACCGCGCTGGGGCTGCGAGGGGCCCATGAGTTCATCCCCCCCGTGCTGAGTCCTCACAGGTAAGATGGGTTTCTTCCTTTCTTGCCTTCCCCACACAGGGTTTGGACATGTGAGCATTCCATGAGAAATGCAAGGGAGTTTCACTTGGCTCCTGCTTTCATAAGCTGTCCGTGCTGTGGGCAGAAATGAGCACAGAGTAACCACGGAACAGGTCACAAACAGCAAGAAGTTGCTTGAAGCCCTAAGAATGTCCATCCCAGAGGGGAAAACAAGCAGTTACACAAGTGGCAGGTGCATCACAGAGAACAGCTACTGAGATCTGGATGGCCACCCTGTGTGTGAATGTTTGCTAATATTGAGAGAAGTTAATCTCACTTCCTTTGTGCGTTTAAATTTGGAGGTTGTGTCTAATCTTGTCACACAACCTGCTGGTGGCCCAGCGAGATGAGATGCTCCTTCTGTCCTCAAATATAAACTGTAACTCTGCTGCCTCTCTTCAATCAGCTGCCTGGGCTTTTCTAACATTTGCAGTTCCGTAGTGAGGTGAGAGTCAATCCTTCATGGGGTTTACACCACTTTAGTAGGACTCTGGAAATCCCCAGTGACATCCCCAGGTTTGCTGCATAATTCAGTTCTCTATGAACAGAACAACTGATACAAGAGTTTTAAGGGCTCGTTAATGTCTGAAGTAAGAGCTTCACTTTAGGAAGTAATTTATTCTCATGTTCAAATTAGGCACTTACCAGAAGCAGAAACTTAAAATAGGAGTCTTGGTACCTTGTGTTGCTGAAGATTCAGGGAAGTTTGAAGCAATTCATCGTGAGATGCCAGTTCTGACAACTGAGAAGGACTCTGAGGCACCTGAGCCACCAAAGTGGGCGTTTTCTTCCCTCAGGTTGTTGGAATGAATCAACCCCATAGAAAATTCCAACAAGATTTAAGCTCTTAAATCAATGGGAAAGATGTAAGATGTATGGGCACGTTAAATTTTCCCCTGTAATTGAGAGAGCAGGAGATGTGTAAAGGGTGTCTAAGAACTCAGCATTTCTCCCACTTTTCTGTCTGGTTTTGCCTGGAACAGAAGGACCCTCTGCAGGAACTGCATTAGATGCTGAACAATAAGGGGCACAAAGAGCCACTGGGCACTTGGTGATGGTGTAGTTTAAATACAAAGCCTTGCACAGTGTGGGAACTCGTAATAAATCCAAACTTAAGACTTTCACTTGCAAAAGGATCTGCAAATCAGCTTAATATTTGTCCACCTCCAAAAGCCACAGTATATTCCCCTCTGTCCCACTCCTTGCTGAGAATATTAAGATATTATTCATGCAGAAGCTTTTTCCCTTCCAAATAATAACCAAGTTTCTGCCAGGACAGCAATTGGGCATCTCTTATTTAGATTCTCCTAAAATCTGAGCTCCATTACGATTCTGACTCCAGAACCACATTCAAAAGGTCTCAAAACTTTGCAATCCTTGAATTTTTCCTACAATCCTTGAATTTTTCCTCATTTCTCTTCCATCTTATGGGTAGGTGGAGAAACAGGCACAAAGGGGAGAATATTTGTCCCAAAGTACACAAGAAAAAATGGGAACTGAGCTCAGATATTTGGACTCTGGGAAATGCTTTATTACTTGACTGTATTTCCTAAGTCCTGCAGCCAAAAGCCATTTTATTAGGACAGATTAGTTTGGTTTTGGGTTGAGACACAATATGCTCCCTAAGTTTACTCCTTGCTGTGAAATAGGAAGGAAGAGAATGTGCTGAATACTGGCCTCTGCCCTTGGTAATAAGTTGATTTAATTGGATTTGATTTTTCAAATGTAACATCTCAAGTCAGCCATAAACTCTGGAATTAGCACAGCACATCTCAGCACAGGAGAGATTTTCAAGGAGCATAAGGAGATGAAGTCCATGCCCAATGAATTTCAAATTACGCTGAGGGTGAACTCAGCCATATGCATGTCAGACTAAAACTGTGCAGGCTCTGAGTGCATCAAGCAGCAAAGTTATTAATGGCTTACATTTGCTATTAGAAATGCAAAGTAGCTGCTTTGCACCCAGTCTGTTCATATGTCTCTTCACATCAATGACCCATGTGACGGGTCAATAATTCACCCAGTGCACACTGAAAGCCAAGAATGCCTTGCAACTCAATTCCACTTGTATAAATAATTAGGAGAACTGAAGGAGCTGAAGGGTTGGAAGAGAAAAGGCTCTGCTGGTGAAATACTGAATATCCCAGGGAAAACAGAGTGTTCCTGGCTTTAGATCTGCAGCTCCTGTGCCCCACTCCCTTCAAAGGGGCCGAGCCCCTGAAAGCAGAAAATAGCCTTAAAAGGGGCAATTTGGAGTTTTAGTATTTCAGGGAATAAACAGGTTCCTGTGTAACTAAAAGCTCTTTGCTTCCTGCAGGAGATGTGAAAAAACCCCAAAGTAGGATGTTAGGCAAATAGCTGCCTACTGAGATTTGATCCTCAAAATTTGTTCCTGAAATTTGTGTGGCTTTCATGGCATTAAATTGTAATAAATCCCAGGACCATTTTAACCAATCTGCTGGACTCTGATTCAGATGGGCAAAATTTCCTCCACCAGACCTTGTAGGAAAGGGCACCAAATGCCTTTAATAGCTCTGCCTGCAGCTGGAAGCCTCTGAAATCAGCCTTTTCCATGTCTTGGGACCTCTAAAAGCCGTGGCAGGGGTTGCAGGCTGAGCTGCTCATCCCTGCCCAAGGCTCTGGAATGATGGCTGTTCTCCCACCCCACAGCAGCAGCCAAGGGAGGGAACTCTGACATGGGGCTGTGATGGGACAAGATGTATCTGCATCTTGAAAATCATCAAAATCAGGCTCAGGAGGCAGAGCAGGACAAAAGCTGCCAATCCCAGCAGTGGGGATGGAAAGGAATCTTCCAAACTAGTGGTGTCTGATCCTCTCGGTGTGGAGCCTGGGCTGATAAATGCCAGCAAATGCCAGTCTGTGCCAATCTGCAGGGGCAGAGCAAACCTACAGGTAGCAGATGATGTTCTTCAGTGCCAGCTCAGCACATCAGGGGCACAGACAGCAAAGAATTCATACAGCAGAAAGCCTGGATTATCCACAAGTGCATCTGTTCAGGAATGCAATGAATCCTTTCCCTTTTGAACAGTTCTGGGGGGTCACCAGAGGTTTCTTTGCTTTTTGACATCTACAGTGAGAATCAAGAGGTACCACCACAGCCCACCTGACTTTGATTACAGCTAAAGGGGGTTTTATGCTTCTGAGGTAAAAAAGCAAGTTCAAAAACTGAATTATTAATGGAGAGCAAGACTGGGATGATATTCCTTTCAACACATCTGCTGGAAAACTTCTGAATGAGAGGCAGGACACACTCAGAGGAACTGAACACATGGTAATACCCCTGTCTAAGAGAAACTATGACCCTCAGCACAGAAATTAAAGAAACAGGGACAATTCTATTGGAAAACAAAGCCAAAGCCAAGCAAGAGCTGAGCCAGGAACAGACAGAGAAATAGCATAAGAACTAATAGTAGAAAAGACTTCTATAAACTGTATATATATGGGATTTACTGTGAGAGTACTGGTGTTAAAGAAGGGGGATGAGAGGTGCTAAATAATGAGCAGCAGCACAGAATTTAGGCTGAATTTTGCCTGTAATCCCTGGCAACTGAGACAGGCAGAGATGGAAAACTGCTTTACACAGTTCAGTGACATAAATGATCCAAGGGAAGAGCTTCACACGTACACACACTTTCATCTTGAGTGAAAGCCTTCCTCACTTTGTTCTTTGTTTACATGAAGAAAGTGATAAAGTAGGAAAGAACTGCCTTCTAGGTGGGAAAAAATAGCAATAGTTTCTATTTATAGCACGTCATTACTCCTGAAAGATCTCCAAATGCTGTAAGTGACAGCTGTGTTCAGGTGTCAGTGCAGTTACTACTGAAGCAACGACTGCTCTGACAGGGCAGGGCAGCCCAGAACGTGTAATAAAATAACTCTCTGCATCATGAAACCTCATTCTCAGCCTTAAAATAGCCTTACAGTTGCATGTAAAGTAGTGAAATTATTCTTATTTCCTTTGCAGACAGGGAACATGAGTTAGAAAGCAATGGAAACAGTCTGAGAGCAGAGTCAGGGCCACAACCCAACAACTGCCTGTTTCCAGATGAATCTTCCTCTCTCCCCTTCACAGCCTCAACCATCTCAGGTGAGGCTGCAGGGTGTCATGTGCTACCTCTCCAAGTTTTTCCCACTCCTACTGTCTGGGAACTGCTCAGGGCTTGGCACTGCCAGTGGAAACCTGGCAAAGCAGGGGCTGAGCCTGGCTTATCAAGACCAGTGTGATAGTCCCTATCTGTGCTGCTCTGGTTGTTGGCAACATCCCAGCACAGCACAGTGGGAGTTTTGCCAGTTCAGGAATCAAAGTCACCTTGATAACCACAAAAGACTGGCCTGCTGGAATCACAGCCTGACTGAAGGTGAGGATGGTGCTCTTCACATTCCATGAAAATATTCCTGACCAGGGTGCTGTAGGCAGGTGAGAGATGGGAACACAGCAATGATCCCACAGTGGGAGATCCATACCAGGAGTTACAGGCACCTCTCTGGAGCACATACAGTCTGTATCCTAAAAACAGAAGGAATTCTTCCTACTGCAGTGCCATCCAGTTTGGGGTTTATTTGCCTTTCCCTGAGGTTCCCACACAAGGAGTATCCCAGACCTGACAAGAGTCCATCAAATCCTGTCTCTAGGGCTGAGCTTGCAGTGTGTGGTCCCAGCAAGGCTCTGGTGGTTTGTTCTGAGTATTCCTGTACTGGATCTCTGCTCTGGAGCTGGAATTGGCTGTTCTCTGAACTACTGGGAGGAGACTTTATAGCAAATTTACTTTCTTGCTTTGTTCCCTTCCCACTGAGCAGAGCAGACAGAGTAACTCCAGACAACCCTTCTGCAATCCCACTGAAAGGTGCTCAACACACCCAGAGCTGGGTCCTTTTTGGGTGGTCCAAAGGTCCAGTCAGTTTAAATTTAGCAGCACTTTGGAAGGGAAGGCTGTGCCTGAGCAGAGGTTTGGTGTGAGAAGGTGGGGGACAACCGGGATCCCTGGAGCTCAGCCCTGTGTGCTCAGGGGTGGCTTTGCCTTGGCACAGTGTCCCTGGCTGTGTCCCCAAGCCCAGAACCAGCCCTGGGCTCCTGCACAAACCCTGTGGCCACACTGGGACTGACACCTGACACTGCCAACTGCACAAACAAACTGCTCAGTTAATGATTGAAGCCCTTAAATACTCCAGCAAAGGAGGGAATGTGCAGAACTGGCTCACATGACTCTGCCCATTCCCTGTGGCTTTCAGGGGGGTGTTTTCCCTTCCAGCCCAGGCTCAGTGCTGGGAGTTCTGTGGGTACAGGTGGATTCTGCTCCCACACTTCCCGGGGAGAACTGATTCCCATTTGCCTTAGTAACACTGGGAGTGCAGTGCCTTTGTCTGGCAACAGGGAGGAAAAGTAACTAGACCAGACCTGCCTTTCTCCATTAAAAAATTTCAGCTAAAAGAAGTTTTAATTTCAGTCTTCTCAGTCCATCACAATTAATTTTCTTAAAGTAAGCATAACGTTGTTGGTGAGTTAAATCCCTGTTTTTTCTCTTGCAACCACAACAAGGTCACACACAACTCCACAGCAATGAGAATTATTTTTGGGGGGGGGTTGACCACGTAAAAAATCCCCACAGATACAGTTTGCTTGACAAATCATTTCTCCAAGAGAGCCATTTCTTACTGAAAATTTCGTATTTTCAGTGGAAACCTAAAATAGAAATAGTTCTGTTGAGAAATGCTGCTGTAAAGACACCTCAGCTCCCAGATCTCTGTCTTCAGAGACAGAATATCCACCTTGGCTGCACAATCCTGGGGCACCCTGGATTCCCTGTCAGAGCAGAAGGTGCTGTGGGAGATACAGTCTAGCCATGGAATGAGCTCAGCACTGCAGAAATACCAAATAATGAAGTTTTCCTTGGGGCCTGTGAAGTGATTGGTGCTCAAAAGTGCTGGCAAAAGTTTTTGTGTGGCCAGAGCTGTTGTACAAAGGGCACATTTCTGGGGAGGGGCAGCCAGGGAGGGACTGGGGGCCAGGACTGGCCTCTCCCCTCCCTGGCAGGAGGAAATTCTGCTTCTGTACATTTTACCTTAATGGTGTTTGGATGTGGTGTCCTTTGCTCTCCAGTCAACTGAAGCCTTTACTCTCTCCCCCAGCAAATGCAGCCATGGATTAATTTCTGTGCAGCACTAATTACTGTATTATTAATTGCTAACAATGACAGTAATGTCTTTATTGCTGTAAATCCTTTATTTATACGTCTGGAGTAAGTATTTTAACCTCTGAGGACCCCAAACACTCCTAAGCTTTCAGAAAACAAGATTTGCTCCAGTGTCCATTGCTGCAGTGCCTGTTCTTTCATTATTCATGTGCCTGTGTTCCCATGAATGAATTATTTTTGTGAGGTTTTGTGAGGGGAACTGCAGCCCGTCTTCTCCAACCACATACACACAGTGAGCAACATTCCTGGCTGGAAATTAGGGGCTCTTTGTTATCAGTGAAATATGGGAAGTGTGAACTCCAAGGGGCACCCAGGTGACACTGGGGCTGCTCAGCAGCAGAACACCAGGTACCAAACTCTACAAAACATGGACAAAGCATCATGAGAAGATCCAGTTGTAAGGTCAGAACCCCCCTGAAGTGACTGAGTCCCTTAAACAACCGGTTTCCTTCCTTAAAAATCAGGATATGAGGGAAGAAAGGAGTAGTAGTGCATGTCCTTGTTGTGTCACTATTGGGACAGTCCTGGTTCATCCAGTTGGAAAGACAGAGGGATGAAACCACCTCAGGAGGAAGGGTTGGCACTTAAGGAGATTTCTTCATTAGGTGTTCACATCAAGCTGTGTGCTTACAGAAATCTGGGATGAAGGATGTCTGTTCCAGGGGTATTCCCTATTCCCAGTGGATATTCCAAACTGGGGCCCAAGCCCCCCTGTTCCCCCCAGGTTGCTGCTGAACACCAGGCAGCACTGCAGGCAGACATCCCACAGTCATTCTGGTCAGCAGGACAGAGGGCAAGGCAGGGCACAAACCCTCTGGTGGATCCACTTGAAATTCCACTTGGACTTTATGCAGCACTTTTGGAGCTGTGACAGGGCTCCAGCTCAGCTCTGAGCTGGATGGAGGGATCACATTTCCCACATGGAACTGGCTTTTCAGCCAACACTTGGGAGGCACAGCACTGTGTTCAGTCCCCATGTGCTGCCAGGGCTGAACACTCCCTGGGGACACTGGGGACACTGCCAGGGCTGTGTCAGCTCCCAGTCCCCAGGGTCTGCTCCCGTTGCTGATGTGTCCCTCAGGAAGATGCAGAGGGGATGGAGTAAATCAGATTCTTTTCAGACATTCCCTGGGCTCACTGGCTGATTTAGTGGCCTTGTATTTTTTCACCACTCACAGCTGGTTCAGTAGAGGGCCAGGTCTCTCTGACATCCTTGACTTTGATGTTGATACCAGCAGCAACACAGAATCTGCAGCTGCCACCCCATCCCAACAGGACCCTTCCTGCTCTACATCCCACCCCAAACAGCCCATTCCTGCTCTACATCCCATCCCAACAGCCCATTCCTGCTCTACATCTCATCCCAAACAGCCCATTCCTGCTCTACATCCCATCCCAACAGGTCCATTCCTGTTCTCCATCCCAACAGACCCATTCCTGCTCTGAATTCCATCCCAACAGGCCCATTCCAGTTCTACATCCCATCCCAACAGGCCCATTCCAGTTCTACATCCCATCCCAACAGGCCCATTCCTGCTCTTCCCAGGGCAGCCAGGGAAGGGTAGATGAGCTCTACTCTCTAAAGGACTCAGTAGTAAAGCCCCCAGCAGATAATACACCAGGAGACTAAGTGTTATAGTTTGCTTTTCTAATAAAAAAGGATTTTATAAGGTGTTAGGAACTGGATATTTCACATACTTTGTTCAGAGAAACTTCAACAAAAAGAAAAACACAGAAAGGACTGAAAGAAGATCTGAGTTTTGCAAAGACCTGAACAGGACTTGAAAAAAAATTAATCCTTTAACTCTATATCCCCTTTCTTCTACCTAAGCTGCTTAGAACTTCATCTGAATCCTGAACAAAGATGTGTTTCCAACAAAGGCTGGGGGTTCAGGGAGCTGCTTTCCCTTTATGCTCTTCCCTAATGACTCAGTTCTGCCAAACTTTGCTCAAACATCCTTTGCTGGGAGGGAAGAAACTCGTGTGAAGCCACAGGTATCAGAACTTGAGGGAAACAGCAGGCAAAGGAATTTTGTTCTTGTCAGGCCCCATCAAACATTAACCACCTTCCCCTTCCCTCACTCTCTGATCTCCTCAAGTGCTGCACGTGGCTGAGATTAAAGCCATTTCCCTGGATTAATGAGCTCCACACACAGCCTTGTGCAAAATCACCCAAAGAACAATTAAAGCTCCTGCTCGTTATCCCCCACATCCAAAATTTCTCAAAACAAAGCAGCTGAAAGCAAGTAGAAGCAAAGGGAAGCACTCGATTACATTCCTGGGTGAGCAGGGAAACTCCAGCTGGGATGGAGCTCCCAGGAATGCAATGATTGGCATTCCCTACTCACAGGGAAAAGGTGGAAATCCACCTGGTAACAGCTACATTTCAGGCATTTACCAAATATTCCAGGTGGAGGGACTGTGGGAGTAGTTGGAAAGCTGGGAATGAAAATCAGAAAGTTTCTTCTTACTCCAGTGATCAGTGGGAAATACGAGACTGGGACAGGGAGGTGGAAATTCCTTGTTTTCCCAGCTAACCTTGACAAGTCATGTTTATTCATTGTGAAATTTTATTGTGAAGGCCCCACTGTTTCAGAACAGGAGCAGTGCCCCCTCTATGAACAAATTGTGCCTGGGGACAGCAGCACTTCTGCTCAACTCCTGCAACAGGGAATTTCACACACCACACAGCCACAAACACTGCGTTTCTTTGGGCCCAACAGGAAACATATCCTGGTAAATATTAGCTAAGATGTAGCCAGGCTACCTTTGCTGATTTAAATGAAAAGGCCTTTAATTGCTGCATTATATAACTTGCTTTATATAATCTTCTCCAGACAGGCAGTGAGATACTCTCAGCATGCTTATCCAGGAGGGAATTTTGCTCCTGCTGAAGCAAATCAACACATTTCAGCTGTGTGTGGGAGCAGGAGATTTGTTGAAAGGAGAATTCCTTTGTCATCCTGCCTGAAGAAAGGTGTAATTCTTCTGCCTCTTTGATCTGCTCAGGGGTAGCTTAAGCAGGGCTTGTAAAACCCCCTCTGAGGAGGGGGGGGAGATTTAAAGAGGCAGCAAAAGGATGGGGAATTATTATGGGGATCTGTTTTGAAGGTTCCAGGCTGACCAGCTTGTTCTCAGCTCTTCTGTGATTATTATCTGGTCAATTATATGTCCAGATTCCCAGTCAAATTCCTGAATTTTTCCAATGAAGGTTAAATCAGACCTACCAGAATTGTGGCAGTAATTTATCACGACCCCTGGGTAAATAAGAAACCAGAATTCCTGCAGATCTCTTTCCTTCACATCTATTCACTGGCATTAGAAGCCCCTCTGTGACCAAGGAATCCATGTGCATCTTGTGATGGACAAGGTGTTGCATCCCAAATTTTCACAAGCTATTCTGGTAAAGCTGATTTTCACATTCTTGTTATAAAATTAACACCAAAGCCAAAGGATGTTTTTGCACAATAAGGGTGTTGGAAGATAAACACTGGAAAATCTTTTTGAATAGTGTCTTCCATAGGAACCTTTTATTTTTGCCCAAACTATGCATTAACACGAATATATAAAAGTGAGTCAGGAAAATAAAACTTGAGGATTGTTTAGAAAGTGTGACCTCACTCCTTTTTCCTTGAGTATGTGCTTAAAGTTTAACCTTTGTCAGCTACATTTGCAACCAATAAATCCAACAGTAAACGTTTCAAATAGTGAAAAGGTACATTACAAAGTGACCTTCATTTTTTTCATCCTAATTTTATTAAGCAGGGGAAAGGTGATTTCAATCTAAGTGCAGGAAAAAGGCAACTGTGAGACACAAAAATAAATTCATTCTCAGGGCTGTTGATATTAACAGGGACATTAAATAATAGAATTTACTTCTGGCTCTACAAAATGCAATTAATTTGTAGTTAGACTCCATCATTGATAATTTAATATTTTCTTTGTTACTGATTATCATCTCTGAAGGTGTTTTCTGGTCCCTTTATCGATGTCTAATGGCAGGATTTCTGGTTTTGCCAAATAAACATTAGACAGCTTCTGTGAATTAATTCAGATGGCTTTAAGAGTAAAGGTACTTTGTCAAACAGCAATTCTTAACTTCAGGAAACTGTGGTGGGGGCAAGTGGACCCTCAGAGGGGGCACATGTTCCTTTCCTATCCATTAGGAGTCAGACATGCAACTGGCACAGGCAGCTCTCAAACATTTAACTGGCTAAAGTTAAATGGGACAAATTTCACCCTGAACTCCCATCAAATTTTGGTGTAGGAAATTAGAGTTTAAAGGAGCCAAACAACTCTTGCCACAAATATTTAAGCCCGTGAGATCAAGCAAAATTAGTTTAGCCCCTTGGAGAACAATTTGAGCCCAGGCATTGTGCTGTGCCCAAAAAGGAAGCCTGGGTGGGCTGGGATACAAGGCAGGTTGGAGATAAGTGGTGCAGCTCCAAAAAAATCATTTCTAAGAGTTGTTTTGCTGAACCTTTCTGTTGGGAAGGTAAAGCAGCTGTAAAGCAACAATAGCAAAGACTCACAAAGCCCTCAGCATCTCCCATCTCATCCAGCCCAGGTCCTTCCAAGACACATCACCCACAGCAGCTGCAGGACCCCAAATATTCCAACCTTTGTGGCTGGGGATCCTCGGCAGCCTCAGAACATCCTTGGTGTGACTCAGCAGTGAGAGTGTTTTCCCCTCAAGTTCTTCCCTTATTTCAGTTGTTCTGCAGCTGAAACATTTTGCCCCCAAGGCACCTGATCAGAGCCCAGGGTTTGATTCACTCCAGGAGAAGAGGTTTGTTCAACTCTTGTTCAAGGGCTAAATAAAGACACGCCTGGGGACACGTGGGGTGGGTGAGCACACAGCACTAATCCAACATCCTCTCTGGCAACCAGACACATTTTATGCTTGAAGGGTGATAAACTCAGAAATCTATTGTTTCTAAGAACATTTCCAGGGTTTGGGTCAAAATCAGCCCCAGATGTGTCTGTGAACACAACAGGCAGACTCTGAGTGCAGCAGATCAACATCTCCCCAGGTCTGTGTGTCTGAGTAACTGCAAGACTGGGAATTTTCCATAGGCAGGTTGATCCAAACTCCAGTCTGAACACATCTGCAGTATTTTCCCCCTCAATGACTCCTATTCCCTGGGTCTCTCGTTAACATGGCCAATCATGAAGGACAGAGTTAACAGGGATGAAGAGTTTATACCTTGGGGAAGGATTTCTGAGTCGGATCCTTTAGTCTCAGCATCCCCTTTGTGATGAGTAAACCCCCACATTCTCCTGCTGCTCTAATTTAGTATTTTCTTTTATTCTCACCTAAAAATCCTATTTAAGATGCTTTTGTGATTCCAGAGTCTGAATTTCACACCTTCAAACTCCATCTATAACTACACTAACAATAACTGCATATCTGGCTTAATTATGCCTTTTGCATCTACCCTTGATTCTTTCTAAATCTGCTCTCCAAGATCCAGGGTCTCCTGATGCCAAGGGACGCACACAGGCCATGATCCATGTCCTAAAAGGCAGAAATACCTCCAAGCCCAGGCTTTCCCCACCAGTTTCCCCAAAATACGCCTACAATGTTACCTTTTCTCTCTGCTTCCACTCACTCAGCTAAGCAGAGGACAATATTAACAGTTGACTGAGTTTACTGAACAAACCAAAATGACTATTTTTTGCTGGAATGCTCCTTAGGCAAGGAACTGTTATTTCCCTCCTATACTTACTGGAACTTTTCCCCACCAACTGTGGGAAAATATGCAAATGCCAGAACATTTTCCTAAACAAGTGTCTTGAGACTGTCAGAATTTTTTTTTCTCTGGCCTGCAGGTACGAGTTAACCTGCACTATTTGTTATTTCTTGCTCTCCAGAACAGCAGCAGCAGAGGGAATGTTCAACTACCTCCGGCAACGCTTCACCAGCCACCTGCGGGAGCGCGGCCGGCGCAGGGCCAGGCTGGTCTCCAAAGATGGGAGGTGTAACATAGAGTTTGGCAATGTACAGCAGTCCAGGTTTGTCTTTTTGATCGACATATGGACCACCATCCTGGACCTCAAGTGGAGATACAAAATGACGATCTTCATTTCAGCCTTCCTGGGCAGCTGGTTTCTCTTCGGGCTGCTGTGGTACGTGCTGGCCTATGTCCACCAGGACCTGCCCGAGTTCAACCCTTCCATCAATCACACCCCCTGTGTGGAGAACATCAACGGCCTCACTTCAGCTTTCCTCTTCTCCCTGGAGACCCAGGTGACCATCGGCTACGGCTACAGGTGTGTCACGGAACAATGTGCCACTGCCATCTTCCTGCTCATCTTCCAGTCCATCCTGGGCGTCATCATCAACTCCTTCATGTGCGGGGCCATCCTGGCCAAGATCTCCAGGTCCAAAAACAGGGCTAAGACCATCACCTTCAGCAAGAACGCCGTCATCAGCAAGCGTGGGGGGAAGCTGTGCCTCCTCATCCGGGTGGCAAACCTCAGGAAGAGCCTCCTGATCGGGAGCCACATCTATGGGAAGCTCCTCAAGACCACCATCACCCCAGAAGGAGAGACAATCATCCTGGACCAGGTCAACCTAGAATTTGTAGTGGATGCTGGCAACGAGAACCTCTTCTTCATTTCCCCGCTGACTATTTATCACATCATAGACAAGAACAGCCCGTTCTTCCACATGGCAGCAGAAACCCTCCTGCAGCAGGATTTTGAGCTGGTGGTGTTTTTGGATGGCACTGTGGAAGCCACCAGTGCCACCTGTCAGGTGAGGACGTCCTACATCCCAGAGGAGGTGCTCTGGGGTTACCGCTTCGCTCCCATCGTGTCCAAGACCAAAGAAGGGAAATACAGAGTTGACTTCCAGAACTTCAGCAAGACAGTGGCTGTGGAGACGCCCCACTGTGCCTTCTGTCTCTACAACGAGAAAGAAGCCAAAGCCAAAGAGAAGAAAGGTTATGACAATCCTGGGTTTGTCCTGTCAGAAGTCAATGAGACCAGTGACACAAAAATGTAGTTCAGTTACTCATGGGACCCACTTTCCCAAAGAATTCCTCCTCCAGAGGATTCATAACGCAGTAAAACAAAAGAGAGACACACATTGGTTTTACTCTAAAACTGCATTTTTTTCCTCAAAAGCCTCAAATCAAAGAGGAACAGGATACCTGTGATCTCCAGAACACTATTTAACTACACTATATATATTTCATAGAATTTATATTTTTATACCTATGGGACTTTTTATGAAGCTGCTATGTTGGAATGTCCAACTCAAGTTCCCAGAGGCATAAAAGGGTGTTTAAAAGCCTGAAAAGATGGAAAGAAACTTCAGGACACGTTCAAGATACACAGCTGCTGGAATGAGAACATGTAAAGGGGAGACAGAAGGCAAAGCTAAATAAACCTAAGGGACTTAGGAGCCAAAACCTCAAAAAAAAGTATATTTCTGGTTGCCAAAGTCCTCTACGAAAACAGACTCTCTGGCTCCAGAACACTTGAGCACTTTTGAATATTCTGAAACAATTCCTTCCTTCTTTGAGGCTGGTACAGCTACAGAAACGGAGCATTAAGGGATGGAACGTGCTTAGGGAACCAGGAAAGACAAAGCTGGGGCTGTGCTGCTGCATCTAGAACTCCAAAATTCATTTCTGCCCTGTGGAAGCCTTTGATTCCTTTCAGGGGAAAAATAGCCAAATAGAAATTCAAACTGAAAATAACAAGAAGCAGAGGCTCACAATGGGAAAAGAGGAATTTTGCAGCTTGTTCCCAAGTGTGTCACCCCTCAGACACCCTTCACTTCCTCGGGAGCTGGAGGGCTGTGGAATAAGGAAACATCTGAAGGCAACTGTCCAGCAAGGTGGGGACATGGAGAACACATTGGTTGCCTCACACCTGGCAGAGAGCTCTCCACTGGGAGGAGGGAGGAAATTCCCACCTCTGGATGTATCCTTCCAAATAATCCCCCGTGCAAACACAGATTATCTTTCCCTTTGAAGCACAAAGGTCTCGTTCAAACAAAAACACAGCACAGGAGCCTCCTACCAACACTTGGCTTCAGATTTTAGTCCCAAACCTTCATCTCACCACAGCAAAACCTGCATCCCCACGGGAAACAAGTCCTTTTCTGAGGTAGCTGAGCAGTGGTGAACATTTTCCAGGTATAATTGTTGACTTCTAAGCTTCAAATGCAACAAAAAGGTTCAATAACTTTTTGGTGATTTCTGTTTCTTCACAGCCCTTTTTTCCAACCCCCCAACTAGTTCTGTTGCTGAGAGTTCAAGGGACAGAGCAAAGAGAGGTTTTTTGGGAGCTCTTTCCAGTGCTGTAAGTCAGCTCATCTATTTTCAATGCTGTGGTAAAATGGAAATTTAAAAGCTGCTGGACTGAGTGGATTTAAAAAGAAGGGGAGAATTAAGCAGGTCAAATGGTGCCAAGAGAAAGTTATGCTGCAAATGAACACAGTGTGAGCATGGAAATCAAACTCTGGGAACCAGGAGTGTCCAGGTCTCAGCCCCAGTGTAGCATCAACAGAATTCAGAACAAATCACTCCATGTATCTCCAATTTGCCATCTGTAACACGGGACATAAATGCTTACATTGTACAAAGAACAACTGTGTCACTAAAGCACTTTAAAAGCCACTTCTCAGCTGTCTCAGTCTTTCCTCCCCTCCAGTCACCACTGTCACACCCTTCTCCACCTCTAGATGGAAAGGTCAGCACACAAAGTTCTGTCCTCCTCCCACATCAGAGTTACTAAAAGTGGCTGCAGGAGGGTCAGAACTATGGAATATTGAACCCTCAGCTGAGACCTTTGAGGTAACTCACAGATATTGCCCAAGATTTTAACTGTACTCTTTTTACAGCCTTCCAAACTCAGTGTCAACTGTAAATATATTTTTACAGTCCCAGTCACCACCTCTGAGCCCTTCCAGCCTTAGTGCCCCTCAGATCATGTGCTGGGAAGGACATTTCTGTCCCCCAAAGCAATCAGTGGGTGGGGAGAGCCGTGCACAGGAATCTGGGAGGGAGCAGGGAAGCGCAATGATGTCTCAGGAGTCCCAGGATTGTGTGACCCCAGAGGGGTCTGTGCTGCTCAGTCCTTCCAAAGCTGCTGCTGCATTTCCTTCCCTGGCTTCCTGCACAGCTCCCTGTTTGTGATTTCCCCCGAAAGTGGCACTGTCAGTACTCAGGGCTCACACCTCTTACCCCAAGATGCACCAAGATGCCTTTAAGAGAAGTAGAAAAAGTGTCTTCACTGTACAAAAAGAGCAAGTCAAAGGGAAATCCATCTGAAAGGTCAAACCCAGCTCTGCAACGAGGAGTCAGGGAACATTCCTGCTTTAAGTGAAGCTGCTAGTGGGAAAAATAAATCAAATCCTATCCAGTGCCTGTCCAAGGGGTGGTGTACACCCTCCAAAGTTGGAGTATCCCTAAACAATGTGCTTTCAGGCACTGACCTTGGAAAACTATCTCAAAATCCTAAACCTTGATGTTCTTCATGACGCAGCTACTGAACCTTTTGCCCTGTCTCTGCAGCACGAGCACAGGGAGGCGTTGTTATTCCATTTCTAGAAGGATTAAGTGCTACCACACTGAGACAACTCAAACAGAAGACATTTGATGACCCTGCAAGGATGGATCCCTGTTGTTCACTCTCCTGGAGGTCACATCTGCCTTGGAAGCAGCAAGGGAAGGGTGATCAAGTTGTGATCATTTGGTTATTTGGTTACTTGGTCATGGTTTTTCCATGTTTTGGTGTTATGGAGGGAGCTGGAGAGGAGATAGGAGGGGACATATCCAAAGCTGCCAAGGCCGTGGCTGAGCTGCCGGGCTGACTTAGAGCCGGCCTAAATGGGAATCTTGGCCTGATTCCCTCCTCCCGGAGCCTCCCGCTGATTGTCACCTCAGGAAGCGCCTGCCAGCCCCGAGCAGGCAGGAGATAGAGCTGCAGGCAGGGCCGGCAGCAGCACAACAATGAGTGGAATTTCCTCTTTGTGTCCAGGGAGAGCTGTTTGTCACGGCCGAGATAAAGGCCCAGGGCCGGGAAAGGGTTATCGGAGCCATTGGGCACACGGGGCCGCTCCGGGCAGACTCCCGAGGAAATCTATTTTGGGGCTGTCACCCCACTGCCATTAAAAGAAAGTTCAGTTAAGAGGATGAAAATAAATTTAATCTTGCTGAGCAGAAGTGGCTGGAGGGAACCACAGCCCCGATACTGGAAAACAAAGGCCGGGTTCTTTGCCCATGGCAGGGTTTCTGTGTTCCAGCTCTGCCCCGTTCTCCTCTCCCTGTCTGTCCATCCATCCTGCCATTAGTCCTTCCCCAAAGTGGGACACACGACGTGCTGAGCTGGAAGGGATCCCCAAGGATCATGGAGTCCCACTCCTGGTCCTGCAGGATGCTGTGGATGCAACAGGCTCATCCATCCCAGCAAAGGTCTGGAGACAAAGTCCTGCCTCTCCACAAGGGGAAATCACACCATGGACCTGCTGCTGGATCAAGGCCTGAGGGATTTCACTGGGAAAGCCAAGCAGCCAAGCTTGGGAATAACGTGTCTGCACTAAACTTAATTTATCTTCTCATTTCACAAACAACATGTTTCTTCTACTGTATTTATTTTAAACATTCATTCAAGCTGTGCATAATATTTCAATCATTTTGAAATGGATTTACGCTCCTGCTGGCAAATGAATAAGGCATCCTGCTGACTGCTGGAGGAAGGGCCATGAATTAAAATAACTGCTTTTAGTAAACTGACATATGTTGGGTGCTGTCTCCATACATCTCCAGTAGTAACTGGTGAAAAGAGACCCCTAAGTAATAATAATAATAATATTAATATTAACAAAACGAGTCCCTGGAACACCATTTAGATGCTCAGCCTGACTTGCACTGCTGGAATGTGGCAGATCACTGCTAATGCACTCACACACACTGCCTGGATAACTCCTGCACATCCCCAATTCCTTGGAAACTCTGCTGCTCACCCATAAACAAGTGATCACCTCAACACAAGTGAGAGCAGCCAAGGTGTCACAGCCCCTTCCCTGTCCCCAGGCAGCAAACTGTGGTTACACTCATGAGAATTCCACTGGGAACAGCTCTTTTTTTATTTATTTCCACTTAATTTTGCTTCCCTCAACCCACCCCTGCCTTGAACCATCATCACAGGGCTGGCCCAGTTCCTGCTCCTGACAAAAGCAGGGAGAAACCACAGCACAACACCAGGAATGTGAGCAGAGGGGGAAGCAAGTTCCTAAATCCTCTGGGGAATCTCTGCCTATGGCTTCTCGCTGCAGCCTGGGGAACCTCTGACTGCACCATCACTGACCCTAAATTGCATTTAACCCTGTGACAACATCACTGGAAGGAGTGAGGAAGGCTAAAGCTGTCTCCAAGGCTGCTTGAATGCACACAAAAAAATACTTCCTGAGGCCAAGTTGACATTCCTGTGGTGGAAGCATCTGCCTGGGGACACTTCCACTTGAACAAACTCACTGCTGCACAAGACAGACATAAATTCCCCTGCTCAGGGGAGGAGGACAAGCAAGAGGAGGCTGAAGATGAGAAAATCTCACTTTGTGGCTCCTTTTTTATGCTGCTGCCAAATTTAACCACGGAAAACATTGAGGGGCAGAGGAGGGGCAGGGACTGAGCTCTGCTCTGGGGGACCAGGGCCAGGAGCCAGGGAATGGCTGGAGTTGTGTCAGGGCAGGGGGAGGTTGGAGCTCAGCACCAGGTTGTGCTGTGCCCACAGGGTGGGTGGGCACTGCCCAGGCTCCCCAGGGCAGTGGGCACAGCCCCAAGGCTGCCAGAGCTCCAGGAGGGCTGGGATGATCCTCTGGGACACAGGGGGGACTCTTGGGGCTGGGGCTGTGCAGGGCTGAGGGTTGGA
Source organism: Calyptomena viridis (assembly GCA_013390005.1). Taxonomy (NCBI): domain Eukaryota; kingdom Metazoa; phylum Chordata; class Aves; order Passeriformes; family Eurylaimidae; genus Calyptomena; species Calyptomena viridis. Next base: position 208,070 of record WEIV01018847.1, on the reverse strand, counting down.
CTGGATGATCCTTGGGGGGCCTGTCGAACTTGGCATATTCTGGGATTCTGGGATTTATGGATGAGCACATCCCAAGGCAGCAGTGCAGGGACAAAGTCACCGTGTTGCTCTGCTGTTACTGCCCAGCATGGAGGCAGCTTGGGGTGCTGGGGACCATCAGGGAATGCTGGGGACCATCAGGAATGTTGGGAACCATCAGCAATGTTGGGAGCCATCAGGGATGCTGGGGACCATCAGGGAATGCTGGGGACCATCGGGAATGCTGGGGACCATCAGGCGATGCTGGGGACTATTAGGGGATGCTGCCGGAGGGATGGAGCGATCCCCGAGGTGTTTTCTGTGCTGCTGCCACAGGATGGCACCGCTCACCTGCGGATCAGCCGCTCCGAGCCTCCCACTGCCCGAATTCCACAGCGCGACCACGGCGACTTTGAAAGGCAACGCAAGAATTTATTGGGACTGTTCCTTATTTTATTACACGGAGTTCAATGCATTTAGTGCCTTGTTTTTGGCACGGGCCGTGCAAGCTGGATATGTTTATCCCCTTCACACAAGTGTTGGGAGACTTAATTCCGTGCAGTGAACTGGGAGGTGATGTGTAAGTGGAGGGCTGGGGGCTGTAAACGTCGGGCTGCAGCAGCACCTAAAGCAGAGCCTGAGGGAGGGAGTGGGGTAGGAAAGGCAAGGCTGGGTCTGGAGAGACCCATATTCCATCTGGACCTCTGCTCTGGAACTTCAGCCAGTCCCTGCTGCCTCCTTTGTGCCTCGGTTTCCCCGGCTGTTGAAAACCAACACCACAGTTGTTAAAAACCAGCACCACGGTGCTGCTGGGTTAGTGTTGGATTCAGTCGTCTGGAGGGGCTTTTCCAACCTCAGTGATTCCACAATTCCACCACAGGCCACCTCGGGAAGGCCCCGAGTCCTCGCTCTGGGGGAGTTTTGCAACAGTGCCCGAAGTTCCAGTGGAGCTTTGGAAGTTCTCTGGGTGCAGAGGTGACAAACACAAGCCAAGGAGTCCCCAGCAGTGTGGCAGTGCCTGTAGGGCCATCACATCACTGCAGATGGTTCTGGAAGCCCAGATCACCTCCCTTCGTGCTGCTGTGCCAGGAGCTCCCCAACCACCACTATGGATCACGGAATCATCCTGGAATGGTTTGGGTTGGGAGGGACATGAAGAATCATCTCGTTCCACCCCCTGCCATGGGCAGGGACACCTTCCATGAGGGCACTCCCACTGTCCCATTCCACATGGAGAAGGATGCTGCTCCCCAAATTCCCACAGCAGGGTCGGGATACTGGTCCCCTCTGTGCCCACAGAGCTTGGGGGCTGCTGGCTGGGGATTTTAGGGAGCTGCTCAGCTCCTCATCAGCCCTGAAATTCCAGAAATGGAGCTTTGAGGGAAGTTTTAAACCCTCCAGAGCAACATCTGCCCCAAACTGAACCTCCTCATATTTAACTTAACACTACACTATACTGTTATATTTTATATGTATATATAAGATACAGAATCATAGAGTGCTTTGTGTTGGAAGGCACCTTAAAGCCCATCCCATTCCAGCCCTGCCATGGGCAGGGACACCTTCCACTATCCCAGCTTGCTCCAAGCCCTGAAAACCCTGGCCTTGGACACTTTCAGGGATGTAGCAAGTGTAGATAAATAATATATATACATTATACCCAGGTCCTGAGGGTGACAGAACATCCAAGGATGGTGTTCAGGTAATTACAGGTACCCTCTGCCAACACTCACAGCACAACCCCCTCCAGCCACCACAGGGAGACACTTGGAAAACTGACCTTGTGTGCTCCCAGGGGCTGGAGATGTCCATCCCAGCACAGACTCCTCTGGCATGTGCACAGAGTTTGCAGCAGCAGGGAAGGCGAAGAAGATCCAGCATCAGATTTTACAGCTCCAGGAGACAGAAAGTTAAGGAAAAGCCAAAGCAAATAACAAGTTTGCAGCAGTTCCTGGAAAGGAAGAAGCAGCTCTTGTGGTGAAATCTCTGTGCACCCAACTGCCAGAGCCCTGGGTGTTCATCCTCTTTAGCAACTGCATCTTGGAAGAAGAGCTGAATTTTGCCAAGGAGCTCTAATTCTGATATAACAGAAGAATCTGAGCTTTATGTGCAGGGATTTCTGCCTCTATGGATGAAAAAATCATGCCACACAAGCTGAATTATGTGTTGACACTCTTCATATGTCCTGAACCAGAGGCCTCTCAATCCTTTTCCAATATGACAGAAAAGTCTGAGCTTTATTTGCAACGAGTTCTGCTTCCACAGATGAAAATTTTCATGTATACTATGCTGGGTATTGTGCAAAATATACAAATAGGGTCTTTGAAGTGAATTTATAACCCCCAGCCTGATGTGCCTCTTGACTGCAGCTCTAATTAACACCAAATGCAGCAAAGCTCGGTGTGATGTGGGAGAACCTACTTTGTCAGGCTGAAATCACAAACTAATTTCACACAACTTATTAAAAATACAGGATCAGCACGGCAAAGCAGCCTGTAAAAACTCTATTATTGTAATAGGATAATAAAGTGAAGCTGGCTGCTTTAACCCCCAGTTTACAGACTGGTGGCTCTTTGCTTGGGACACAAAGGTGGGAAACAGCAGCTGGTTCCTCCTGCTTTGAATGCAGAGCTTCAGGCACAGCCATTTACTGTCCCAGTGTGTCTGAAATATTGCTGGGCAGACCCAGCTTCACATTAAAGATTTGCATCCCCAGGAGTTATGGCAAATTCCCCCCATAATTAATGTCTCATTGGGGCTGGAGTGCACTTGCTGGGAACTAGGAAGAGAAATATGTCCTTGTCTTTACTAAGGGAAGGTCCCAGCACAGGGAAATCTCTCTCCCTTGGGAAAGTTTTGGGTGTATGTTGGAAATCTGCACTTTGGGAATTCATCCTCAGGGCTAAAATACAATTTTTAGGTTTAAAAAGCAGAGAGCCACTTGTGTGTAAGGGGGGTGGGAAAAGTTTGGGGAGGTTTGGGAGGGTTTGGGAGAGGAGAGGAGAGGAGAGGAGAGGAGAGGAGA
>WEIV01018847.1:93701-204482 GCA_013390005.1 Calyptomena viridis | reverse complement strand
GGAGAGGAGAGGAGAGGAGAGGACTGATCTCAGGTGCTTGATACTGAAGGGTTTGGCATCTCCTGATTTAGAACATCTAACAAGTGCTTAGACTGGGAGCTCCATCCTCCAGACTCAGCAGTGGGGATAAAACCTTCTTCAAAATACAGTTAAAAGCAGGTTCTAAAGCTGCTGCCTGTAATCAGCAGGAGAAATACCCTCTTGTTCTCCCTTTTCTGACCCACACACTGAGACAGGCACATCTCAAATAGAGGAAAGCAGCACAAAGATCCCACTTAAGGGAGCTGGAGCTCTGGGCTTACAATGTCATTGTTAATTCTATTTGATATACAAGCAGCAATATCTATTTATAGACGGTGCAATTTAAAGTTAATTCTAGTTTGGCAGGTTAAACTAAATCCCATTCAGTGCTTGAGCTTCAGGACAGGACAGAAATCCTGGGGGGATACCAGATCCCTGGAAATGAACAGCTAAATCACCCCTGATTGCAATGGGAGCTGGGTTTCCTGGTGAGGTCTGAACCCTGAACTTCGATGCAGAGAAGATTTTCTGCTGTCCCTGTTGACTCACAGCTCACAACCATGTGATCCCAACCATCTGTTTGCTAAACTTTCTGATTTAAGCCTGAAAAACTTGAATTCCATCTGCCTCGTCCTCTTGGGAAAAGCAAAAAAGTAACATTAGTGCTGTCAGATTCCTTGTTTGTTTTCTCTCAGTGTGCCCCAGAAACCTGGGCTGGGAGGGGAGATCCCCCAGTTACCACCCCTGGAGCTCCAAACCTGGCAAAGTCAGGGGTACAAATTGACTTCTCCAGGCTCTGTGTTAATACTTGTTCTTTACCTGAGGAATGTAAACTACTGAGATCTTATGAAAATACTGCAAAAGGTGCCTGGAAAGTGCCCCAAGGGTCTGAGGATGTCTGGCAGTGTGGTGTGAGATCTCTTTGCTCCAACATCTCTTTATTCCGTGGGAATACAGCCAGCAATGGGAGGCAAAATCTGCCTAAAGCTAAATATTAGCAAATACTAGCAAAGATTAACATCAGAAAGATAATTTTCATCCCTGAAGAGAGGGATGAAGGGAGACAGAAAGGACCTGAGCTGTGATGCTGCTGAGCCCCTTCCATCTCAGCCTGGGCTCCTTTAAGATGTTGGGCAGCCAGAAACAGCTGCTTCTTAAATTATGCGTTGTTTTTGAACATCTTTGTTTTTTCCACTGGCCAAATTTTGCTATCAAGGACATCTTTGCACTCTGCTAACCCCCAAATTCTGCCTTTAGACATTTTTGAGCAATCTCATCCCCTGATTTTCCTATTACTGGCAGGAGGGCAGGCACAAGGCATTAAAATAAACCACTTGATATTTCCACTGATGATGAGCAGCCAGAATTAATCTCGATAGTGCTGCAGTGGAAAACAATCGAGATAAGCAACAACCCACCCACCCTTGTGACCAAATTGAGCAACCAGGGCAGAATCCACCGAGGGAACAGCTCAGGGGGGGTTGAAGTTGCTCTTTTTTAGAGCCTGGGCTCGTTAATCAAGTTCTTGTGCTGGAGCTCAACCAGAGGGTTGTTGGAGGAAGGAAATGCTGTGCTCGTGCACTCCTGGGTTTTCAGGGTTTATCAAACCAGCACCGGGATGCAGATATGTCCCAAAACCACCGGGTGTCTGCAAAGCTGCAGGAAGTGCCTGGGCCTGACCTTTCTCCACAAGCAGAAGATTCCTTGGCAGGGCTTGTTTGTGCAGCCTCCACCTCAGGAATGCTGTGGAGCACGGCCTTTCCCTGGGCTTTGGGGAGAGGTGGGAACCACGAGCAGGGTGGTCACACACAGCCTGGGGCACCCCAAGAGCCACGGGATGGAGGTGGGGGCATGTCCTGGTGCTGGGATTTTAGTCCTGGCTCTGCCACATCCTCCTGCCAAACACTTCACTTCCCTGAGCTGTGGCTGCTCTTCCACTCTGCCTCTCTCTCTCCATGGACAAAAGCTGGAATCTGGGTTTTCGACACTTCAATAACTAAATTAAGTCTGACTTCAATAACTAAGTTAGGTCTGACTTCAATAACTAAATCAGGTCTGACTTCAATAACTAAATCAGGTCTAAGCAACACTGGCTCCACAGACACAAATTTTCTGGAATAAGTGGTCGATACTTATACTAGAAATACTATAAATAATACAGTAATAATATAAAACTAATACTATAAATACACTCTAAACTTCGTAGTGATAAGGATTTATTGCTACTACTGTGCAGCTGCTTTTCTTTCCTTTTTAGCTAAATGTAATATCAAGTTCATGCTTTATCTGCAGGCATGAGAGGGGAGGGAGAGTGGGACAATGGAGAGGGAAGGGAGAAAGTGGGACAATGGAGAGGGGAGGGAAAGAGTGGGACAATGTGATGCCTTTGAGAAGAAAACCACCATTTATTTCATCACATTTTTTACATCATCTTCCTCATACAACTGGTTCATTGTAACGTTAATACATTTTAAAAAAAAACCCACCAAGATAGCTTGCAAAATTATATATATTTTAATATCCAAAAAAGTACATTGCATATATATAGTAGCAAAAGCCCCATTTCCATGGGTTAATTTCTTCATACGTAGACTTTGCGATTATTGCAGTAATTGTTACTTATAAACACCCCAAAAGCACTAAGACCTAAAGGGATTAATTAGCTTGATCTTCTTTTTCCACTTTGTTAAATAATGGCATCAGTGCTTCTGTTTAAAGTTCTGAGCAGACTCCAAAGTTCTGGGTTCAGACTCTTCCTGCAATGGGATGCACATGGACCAGAGCTTGTCCCCACACAGAGCCCCAGAGGTTGTGTCTAGACTAGATAATTGTCATCCTGTTAATTGGCTGCCAGTTAATACAAGCCATTTAATGGGTTCGACATGTAAATCTCAGCCCCCAAACATCTGCTCCAAAACCCAAATGCTTGTGGTTCACCCTCTGTTTATGGCACCAAACCGTTTGTGGATCGTCAAATTAACATGTGCAAAATTAGAGGTGGCTGAGAATTTGGGAATGTTTCGAATTTCAAGGAAAACCCCGGCGAGGAGTCACCAAAAAGAGAAGTATTTGATAATGTTATCTATGAAGTGGTTAAGATCTTTCCAAAGTTGAAGATTTTTTTGGTGAAAAACGATCACAAAATATTTAAATAGTTGCCTTAAAATGTTGTGCATGTTTTCAATCAGCTTCAAGGCAAACATGTGAGTGAAGTGGAGTTAATTTGCAGACAACTACAACAGTAATACAGAAAATACTCTACTCTAGACAAACCCAGGGCGATCTGGAAGGTTTCTGGCTACTTTGGGGTCAATTATGGATCCAATTGCAGGACCAAGGCTATCTCCAACAGATACATTACTCATGTCTTATTTTTATTTTTCTTTTTAGCAAAAAGTACAAAGCTACAGCCCAAATGTACAGATTGAAAAGATGTACAAATTACATTAAAAAAAAAAACCCAACAAACCAAACAAAACCAAACCGAGCTGATAGTAAAAAACAAAAAAACCCAAAACAAACCTGCATTTGTGACCGAGGTCAACTCGTTTTATTTACTCTTTCTTTTAAAACTGTGAGATATAGGGAAAAAAATAACTCTGCATAATTTATACAGTAATTTGCCTTGATTTGTTGACCCTTTGGACGACAGTCTGACAAACGCACAGCGTTCGCGAATCGCTACATCGAGAGACCCCTGGGCTCCTCAGAGCTCAGGGACCTGCTGTCATGTCTTTTACTTCACTTTTGCTCTCAAGGAATGTCTGTGCTTGACATTATGTCCCATTTTGTTCTGCTTTCTGCTGTTTCTGGAGTTAAGACACAGTCTAATGGAGTTGTACACCCTAGAAAAGTTCCTTCAATGCCCTTTGCTTCTTAAAATATACATGTACATATATATATATGAATATATATATATATAGATTTAATTTCCAGTTGGGTGAGAATCCTCATCTGCCTTAAAGCTAAGATTCCAGTTGTGGTCCCCTGCAGCCCAATGTCCTCCACTTAAAGGTCAAATTGCCCACGTGCTCCACAGTGAGAGAAAACCCCTTGTAGTCATCTCTTCCTACGACCCACTGTTGGATCTTTGTCTTCTCAAAAGCCTTTGAATCCTTAAAAATTTCTCTAAGAATCATTCCAGGTCACGGTGGACAATCTTCATTGTCACTTCCTACAGAGGACACAAGCATCAAACCCAAAGAAAATGCAGAGTACTGGCCCACAGAAGCATCCATCTCTCAGTTCAAGACACGAGAGGCAAAGTTACAAAAGTAAAAGGTTTGGTCCAGGAATAACCAGTATCCAGTTTTAATTCTTCCCCCAAAAGGCCACAATTATCCATTAAGGGTCCCCCAAAAAACCATAAAAATCCCAGAAGTAAAGAAAAAGTCCAACCAGACTCCTAAAGGCCACTTGGTGATAAGAGCATTTAGTAATAGCTGCCCAAGTGTGGTGTTACGTGGGCGTTGGGGTGGCGGGGCACGTTGGGGTTGGGATAAATGCTTCCTGCAGGGGAGGTCCAATAAGGTGAGGCTGCTCCAAAGAAACTGGACGATGTGACAGGCATGGAAGAAGGGTGTGGGGGTACAAAGTTCACCTTCTGCTGGTGGGCGTGGTAGGACGGCATGTAGGACAGATCCGACGGGTACTTGTACATGGACGGCTCGGTGGGGTGAGGCTGCAGGGCCTGGGCGATGCCATGAAAGTCAAATTTGTAGGCATACCTCTTGCCATGCACCTTGGTCATAATGTTCTTGTCGTAGTAGTATCGCAGGGCTCGGCTCAGCTTGTCGTAGTTCATGTTGGGTTTGCTCTTGCGCTCGCCCCAGCGCCGCGCCACCTCGTCAGGGTCCGTCATCTTGAACTCCCCGTTGGTGCCTTCCCACGTGATGCAGCTGGCGTTGGAACTGTCCGACAGCAGCTCCAGCAGGAACTGCCACAGCTGGATCTGCCCGCTCCCTGCGAGACACGGCAAAGGGGAAGGGAAATGAGCCGCCGCTTCCTGCCCCGGGGCACAGACAAAGGCAGGAAACAGAAGGACTATCTCGGTGTTGGCCGGGAACGGCCCCGCCGGGCCTTAGAGAGCCTTGTGTGGGGATGGAGAAACTGTTCCCAGCAAACAAGTTGGTCAACCCTTTGTTCTGCTCATGGGCCTGAGGTCAGATTAGATTTCATAATTGGCCTTAAAATGCTCGGGTTTTCCCCAGGACACTGTTCTGCAAAGCTTTGCACCGACTACTTAACACGGTGCATTTCAGCTCTCCATGGATCACTGTTCACCATGGATATTGTTTGGGATACCTCCAGTTTTCTTTCCAGTTGGTGACCTGAGTTCCATAAGATTATTTGTTCCCTAGACTGGATGTCTCCTGGTTTTACTCGGTGTGGTTATTCAGGTTTAGAGCCTTTTGAGGATGTTTCCTTATAAGCATTCCCTGTGTGTAAGTTGCCTGGTTAGTTAGGCAAGATTTACTCTAGGTCTTATTCCCCAAAATCAGGGATTATTTACTGCAGATGATGTGCTAGGGACAGTTATTATGCAGTGAATTTCAGAGATGTTTTGCGCCTTCATCCCCTTCCTCTACAGCAGACAGTGAAAAATAAACCTGTGCTGCAAATCTGAGAGACCAGCACTTAAGTCCCCTATAAAACTTTTCTTAGGGAGTTCTGGTTTGGGTAAGAACGTTCAGGATGGTGATTTTGTCCTGACAAAAATGAGGTTGCATCACTTTCCTCACTGTTCTGTGGCTCAGTGTCTCTCACAGCTGCCCCCAAGAGCAGAGGAATCAGCTGCTCATCCCATGGATGGTCAGAAGGAAAGTTGCCCCCTTTGATATTGGGGGTCTGAAATGTAAAAATGAACTTACCTGGATTGGCAAGACGGCTGCTAGTGGGCCCCAGGATTTGATAGGGATCTAAAAAAAATAAAAATCACCCAACAAACTTATTTAAACAATGTTTCATCAAAAAGAAATAAGAATTTATTATGTTTATTCTAGAAACCAGATTTTCATTTTCTTTCTTTATTCTTTTTGCCTCTTCTCTCAGGGCCTGGAACAGACCTGATGTGCTCCTTCTTCCTTCCTTAGCAAACAACCACCAACTATTTATGGAATCCAAAATGGCACAAATGTTTCTGGCACTGGTGTCAGACTTGCCTGCTTTCACAGCCTGTAATCCCTCTGGACGTACCCTGCACTGACGTGTCAACCAGAAAACATGAAACGTGGAAAAAAGGAGTGTGGGATAGTAGAAAATAACAGATCAGGATTAAATGTATTTCTCCTCATAAAAAGAGCTGGACAGCAGATGAGATTCTCAGATTCACTTGTTAGCAGCTGAGCCTGCTGCCCTCTGAGGTCCATGGAATACTCCCCCAACTCTCCCTTTCTGAAGCAAACAGAGCCTTAGGAAAATGAGAGTAACAGGAGTTTGTCACTGGCTCCAACAAGGCTGAGTGTTTCTTGAAAACCCCACAAAGCATTTATTAGGAATGAATTCCTTCCCTTTTTGTGGGGCCTCCCCAGCCTTAATCTCTACACTTCTCCTTTGCCTCTCACTGGTTTTGGTGATTTGGATCTGTAGCATTTGCTCGTGGATTGAATCTGTGCCAAAAGAACCAACCCCTGAAAATAAAAAAGGGGGATGGAAAGCAGCTGTGCAAAGCAGAGAAGGTGGGGTTTAGCCTTTCAAAGGCCCCTTGGGGAAGCAGCAGGAAACACCACAGCTGCCCAATGGGGCTGGCTGGTCTGGTTTGGTTTGGTCTGGTTTGGTTTGGTCTGGTCTGGTCTGGTTTGGTCTGGTTTGGTTTGGTTTGGTCTGGTCTGGTTTTGTCTGGTTTGGTTTCGTCTGGTTTGGTCTGGTCTGGTTTGGTTTGGTCTTGTTTGGTTTGATTNGTTTGGTTTGTTTTGGTTTGGTCTGGTTTGGTATGGTCTGGTTTGGTTTGGTTGGGTCTGGTTTGGTTGGGTCTGGTTTGGCCTGGTTTGGTCTGGTTTGGTCTGGTTTGGTTGGGTCTGGTTTGGTCTGATTTGGTTTGGTCTGATTTGGTCTGGTTTGGTCTGGTTTGGTCTGATTTGGTTTGTTCTGGTTTGGTCTGGTTTGGTCTGGTTTGGTCTGATTTGGTCTGATTTGGTTTGCAGTGAGCTCTGGGAAGACTCAGTGTTTCTGTTTGGAGACACTTCCATGGACACAAGGTGAGGAGGGAATGGGCTGATCCAGCCCTGAAGCTGCTCCACAGCCTTGGATGCTCCAGAGGGGATTGGCCAACATGTGACTTGGTGGCACCAGGATGTTCCTTTGAATGGGGAAGGACAGAGCAGCAAAACAGAAACTGTTTGGAGCTGTCACTGTCACTGTTCAGTCACTGCCATAGGGCTGTGCCAGCTTGTCACAGAATCCCAGAATTCCAGAATCCCAGGATGTGCTGAGCTGGAAGGACCCCCAGGGATCCTGGAGTCCAACCCTCAGCCCTGCACAGCCCCATCCCCAAGAGTCCCCCCTGTCCCAGAGGATCATCCCAGCCCTCCTGGAGCTCTGGCAGCCTTGGGGCTGTGCCCACTGCCCTGGGGAGCCTGGGCAGTGCCCACCCACCCTGTGGGCAAAGCAGACCCTGGTGCTGAGCTCCAACCTCCCCCTGCCCTGACACAACTCCAGCCATTCCCTGGCTCCTGGCCCTGGTCCCCCAGAGCAGAGCTCAGTCCCTGCCCCTCCTCTGCCCCTGCCCAGGGACTTGTCCCTGCAATGAGGTCTCTCCCCTCAGGCTCCTCTTCTCCCCCTGAACACACCAAGTGCCCTCATTGCTCCTCACACCTTCCCCTCCAGCCCTTCCTCATTTCCATGTCCCTGCTCTGGTCACTCTCTAAGAGCTTTACATCTTTCTTACATTACAGGGACAAAGCCACTCCTGGCGCTGCCCACACATTTCTGCACAAGAACTGGGACAACCCAAGTGCTCCAGGGGGACAAAACCAACACTCACCGGGTTGGGGCCGCTGCTGCTCCGTCGTCTTGTTCACATTTTGTGTCCCTGCAACAGGAGGGCCTGGAAAGACAGAGAAACATCCCATGTGTTGGACACAGCAAATGCAAAATACATCAAACGGGAATAGTAATGTCTGCGAGGGAAAAGTTAAAATACAGGAATAATAATGGCTGGGAGGGACAATTTTTCCAAGTCTAAGAGGTGGTGTTTTTGAAATTGCATTATAAAATTCAGAGATTCCGCCAGAAATTAAAAAAAAATCACTGTAAAATGAAAATATGCAGATGAGGCAAGGAAAAGATTTAATAGGTGTTTATTAATTTTCTAACTATGCAGATGAGGCAAGGAAAATATTAGAGAGATATTTATTAATTTTGTAAATTGGCAGATGAAAATTGGCAAGGAAAATACTATATAGATATTTGTTAATCTTCTAAGTATGCTGCTGAGGCAAGAAAAATGCTATATTGGTATTTATTAATTTTCTAAATATGCAACTAAGGCAAGGAAAATATTACATAGGTACTTCATGAATTTTCTGTCTGTCATTCCAATTTCACTTCCATTATACTTTGCATCCATGTTGTGAATAGAAAATTGGATTTTTTGCAGTGTATAGAATCTGACCTCCTTGCACATTGGAACTTTTTTCCCCATCTTCTGCAAATGCAAATTCTTTTTTCAAATCAGGCTTGTTAGGCAAAAAAAAAAAAGGGGTTTATAGAAAAAAATAAAAATAATTGAGGTTTATTTGGGATTTGTTGAAAATATCATGATCAATTCTATAAATCACTTCAACATTAAGATCTGTTCCTCCTCTTTGTATCATTTCTCGTGACAGAAAACTGTAACTCAAAGATTAATTTTCCCCTTTAGAGGGTGAGTAGCCCAGAAAACTGCAAAGCAAAGGCAGGGGAATCTGTCAGCCACACTTATTTACACCCAGGAGTATCTTGTGAGTGGTAAATGTGCCCACCTTGCAGGGCTGCACAGGGAGAAGCCCCAGCAGTGGGAGCAGGGCAGGGTGTGGCTCAGGATCAGCTGGATCTGTAGCCAAAACACAGTTTTTAGGGACAAGGAATTGATATTTCTAACGACTGGGAATTCAAGGACACTCCAAACCAAGAAGAACAAGAGGCAGGGCGGGTGCAGAGGGGCCTGGTGGGTTTTGCCTTGAGTTTTACTTTCCTCAAAACTATAAGAAACCCTGAGATGTGCCCAAAGTGTCCATATCTGCCCCTAAAAACATCTCCACAGTACAGGGGCTGTTTGTACAGGGGATTTAGTCCTGGGCCCTTCATCAAATCCTGCAGGTGTTAGAGGTTCATGTTGGCACCCAACACACGATTCAGTAATAAAAATATTGGTGTCTCTTTTTCTTTCCATAGCACAATTCCACCTCTTCTCTTACAGACTGTCCCCAAATCTTCTGCCCTTCCACTGCTCCCAATCCGTGCTCATCCTCTCCCACAGTCTTTTTGATCTTCCATTGCACAGTTTGTGATTCCCACTGGCACAAGTTACTTTTGGAGAGGCCAGAACTCATATTCCTCATCTTACTGCCCCATCCTGCTCTCCTGACTGCATCAGAGGAGGGGTCTAATGACAGAAAACAGGCACCGAGGGGTTGAAATCCACTTTTCCTAGAAAAACCCTGCAAGAATCCAGCTTTGGATCATGGTCCCACCTGGGTTGGCATTATGTAGGTCGGTATTTTTTCCTCTCCCACATCTCCTGTGTTCCCCTGACCCCTCACAAAAGCTCTGAGGTGTAAATTGGGCTCTAAGTACAGTTTGGGACCGTTTGGGCAGTTCTGGAGTCTGACACGTTCTCATCATGAAGTCCAGTCATGGCACCCAGTGGAATTTAGAGTGTGAATTATCCCATCCCATCTTTCTCTTATCCCAGGATTCAGAAGGCCACGGGNAGCTGTTTGCAGGGGGTGTTTTCCTGGCTGGAAAACCATCCTGGCCGATCCGAGGGGACTGGAGCTGTGTCACTGACAGCCCTTCCCATGTCCTTCTGCAGGCTCTGACTTTCATTTCTCCCCTGGGATTTCCTTCTCAAGTATTACAGCCACAGCTCTTAGAGAGATGTTTGGGGAAATAGCTTGAAAAACTATGGAGAAAGGCAAACCCTTCAGAAATTTCCCCCAAGGGAGGTGCTAACAGACATTTTGGTTACTCCAGTCAATAAAGAGTTTGGCCCTGATGTAACCCAGTGGAAATGCCCAGTGGTGATCCTGTTAAAAAGAAAGGTAGCAATTCATTTTCCAATAGAAAAATCATTTACAAAGTGGGGAAAAATTTCCTTTCCAAAAAGTAGCAAAACTCACTGAAAATGTTCAGTTTTCTCTGATTCTTTCAGGTTGGATCGTTGACTGGAGTGAATCAACTGCTACAAAGGGGTTGGTTCATTCAGAGTCATTGGTGTGTTTGGGGTGAATAAATAGGGAGATGATCTTCCTCCTTCTCCAGATGGAGAAACTGTCCCAGAGGAGGAGCAGCTTTGCTCACAGCGTCCCAAAAAGAAGGATTTTGGGGAAGTGACACCATCACAGTCAGAGGTGCTGAGCAGACATGGATCCCTGTGGCTGTGCAGGACCCAGGCTCGGTTCTCCAGGGCAGTTTGGCCAAAATTATCATTCCAGAGCTCTCTAAATGGGTTTCCTTGTAGCAATCTTATGGATTCTTGTAGCCCAAAGTTTTTTGGAAGGACTGTGTGAATGTGACTTAGCCCAGGTTTAATCCAGGTTTAATCCAGGTTGCCTGAGATGAGTCCCTTTGCCGTAGTTTTCCCTGTATAATATGGATTATGGAGACAAGTGTGGGAATATATAGGGGCAGCCTTGTGTTGTAGGGTGCTCTGAGCTCTGAGTGTGACCTTGCCACAGTGAGAAGGGTCAAATATGATAATCAACAACACAGACACTGCTTTAAAACAACGTGTGCACTCAGCTACTGCAAATTTCCAACTCTTTCTTTCCCTCTCAAAAAAAAAAAAAAAAAGTCCAAATCCACTAAACTATTTTTATTTCACAAAAATCCGTGCAACGTGAAAGAACCACACCAGCCCTCCCAGCTTCCAGCCCAGACTCCAAAGCTGAACGTGTTTAAAGCAAAATGGAAAAGGCAGAGCCAGGGAATGTATCCAGAGACTCAGGTTCCTGCAAAAACAGATCATTCCCAGGACCTGACGCCCAGTGGCTCCAAGAGATCCTACAGAACTCCAGCCAGACAGTGACAGGGAGAGCCTTATCTGTCATTAGAACCACTTGGATTTTACACCAAAAGTTGCCATGTGATGGAAATTCAATTAAAAGACTTAGACTGAGGTTCTCTCCTGGTGTAAATCAGCAAATAATAACAGTGAAGTCGGGGGCAAATTTATACCACCAAAGGATCAGGTCCCAATGTCTGGTTTAGACTTAAAAGGCCCCATGGAACAACAGTCCTATGACAAATGTGTGTTCAATACAAAATGGAATTAAAGAGCAGAAAATAAATCATAGATGCTTTCAAGAAATGTCATTGTGCAGCTGTCTGGTTTATGTCCAGCAATTCCCAGCATGAATGCAGACTCTATTAGGAGCAAGGTAAAGGATATTAATAATGCTTTGCACTTTCACAGCACCTTTCAACCAAGGATCTCACAGCTTTGCAAACATTCGCACTCACAGCGCGCCTGGGAAGAAGGTTAAATATCATTTTATTTATTTGCATGAAGAAATGCACTTTCCTCAGGCTTCAGCTGCCTTTTCCAGATGAACTGACTTTCCCAGAAATCTGGCTGTGTGGGACAGACTGCAGCCCTGATCTCTGGACCATTTCTAACCCTGCTCTACACTTTCTATCCCAAATCTCCCTTGGATTCTACCTCTCCACCCTCTGTGCCATTTAGTTTTCATCTTCTGCTGAGCAAGTCCCCTTTCAAAGCCTAGTGATTCCTCTGGAACTCGGTGTAAATCAGAAATAACAGTGGTGAAACAGCCTGCCAGGCTCTGCAGAAGGCTGTGAAAAGGCTGAAAACATGGAGAGATCAGCAAGACCAGGCTTGGGCATTAGGCAGGAGCCTTGTAAAGCTCGAGAGATGAGTTCAATCACCCAAAGCTCTGCAGTTTCTCCCTGTCAGATTGTTTGGTGCAATAAAGGAGGGATCCCCTGGCTGAGACTGGGATGTGGAGGGAGAAGGGTGCAGGAGGGGTGGCACCGAGATGGGAAGACAAGGCAGCTCCAACCCCCCATCCCACCTTTCCAGACACCCCCATGTCCCAGCTGGAGCTGTGACCCCTCCCTCCTGCTCCCCACATTTAGGCTGAACAGGCTGATAGATCTGCTGGGGGCAGATGGACACACACACAGACTCCCTCCTCCAGGAAACCAGCCTTAAAATCCCCAAGTGGATTCCACCCCAGAATCCCAAATCCCCAGCTGAATTCCCATTCAGCCGGAATGCAGAACAGTGAGCAAGGCCTTAGGGAGTCTGTGTTTCACATATGATGTATTGGGGAGTAAACCCTCTCTGATAAGCTTAAAAAAAGTTCTGAAAAATTAAAAACAACCCCCAGGTTTTATAAATCTGGGAGCTTGGGACAAGAGGGGAGGCAAGGGGGGGATTTTAAGTGAACAATAGGCTCACAGTGCCTGTGCTTCCTGAGCTGCTGGGAGGTGCTGACAGCCCCTTCATCCTGCTCTCTCCATAGGAGCTTTCTCAGTCAAACACATTCAGACACTACTTTGTGCCATCAGCTTTGATAAGGAGTTTCCAGGAGAACAACATGCCCTGGGCTGGGAATATCCTCATTTTTCAGGCCTTTATGTTCTAGCTTGGATACAGTGGGGCTGGGTCATTTATTGACCAAGTGCTTTATGGGCACTCTAGGGGGATCCTAATTGGAATGCCATCCATGGCATAGTGCCCTTATCTGCAAGGGAGGCTGGGAAGGAATATCATGGCATATTTATCCTGTTCATGGCATCACTGGGAGCAGTGGAAGTTCTTTTCCAGCCAGGCACTGCCTGTTTGTGAACTGCTGGGGTCCACAATGTGCAGTGACTGGGCTGAACACCAGGGATTTCTTCCTGAAGGTTTTGGAGATGTCTGGAGATGCAGCAAACTTGGGAGGATCTGGGTTCCTCAGCACAGCAGGTGCTGAGAAATAGAGAGAGCCCTCCAATCTCTGCCTGCTGGAGCTGATACTTCCCAGGAGATTTGGGAGCTTGTCCGAAATCATGGAGACAGAGGGAAAGCAGAGCCAGGTGTCCTGAAGGATCCAGACTTGTGATTAATCTAAGTGGTCACTTGGGGTCTATTTTGTGGCAGCTACTTTATAGGGAGAGAGGAAAAGGAGGGCATTGCTTTTCCTTCCCAAAGGAGGTTCATGGACATTCCTATGGATCTCATTGCCCACTTCAAATCTGCAGCCTTCTTCCCCTTCTCCTTGTTTCACTGAAACCTCTAAGGCCAAATCCTGCTTGGAAATACAGTGGCTGTGCTCCCAATCCAAATAAAGCAGGTTATTCCAGTAATATTTCTGGTTTGGGCCTCGGAATTCTCCATGCAGGACCCAGGCTGGTTTTTGCAGTGAGTCCTTCTGCTTCAGAAAGGATCCTGGCCTTGTGGCTGGAATTTAAATTATCTCCTCCAAATGGGGAAAGCAGAACCAGGTGTCCTGGGGGATCCAGGCTTGTGATTAATCTATTTTGGGGTCTACTTTATGGGGAGAGAGGGAGAGGTGGGCACAGAACCTCCGTGCTCCCCCCCCAGGTTGGGTTGTGTGTGGTGACAACCTTGGAAAGGTGCCAGTGTGGGTTCCAGGGAACAAACCCCACTGCTGCTGCCACCCAAACACGCCAGCAAGGTGTGCCAGCCTCCCACTCCATCCCTTCCACTCCATCCCTTTGGCTCCTGGGGATCCCTTTGGAGAGGAGGGATTGTGTTCAAAGCCAGCTGGAGAGGAGGAGCCCAGACTGGGGGGTTGTGGAGGAGCAAGGAAGTCAAAACCACCTCCAGCTCCTCCTGGAAACAGCAGGTGGGTGGTTTTGGAGGGTGGCAGCAAACATTAAAGCTGTGCAGCCATTAAGGGGCTGCTCTGGCTCCATGGACATGTTGTAGCTGCTCCATGTACACCCTGCAAACCTCAGTGGGAGATCCAGGGAGTCCAGTTTGGCTGTGGAGCCTCTGGGCTCTCAGTTGTCTGGAGGTTGGGGCAGGGATGGTGGGATAAGGCTCGGGGCAGAGCAGGGGCTGAGCAGTTCCCCAGCCTTTTCCATGGGCTGATCCACACAAGTCTGATGAGTTCCCATCACGTTTAGCCCAGGCACGAGAGACACGAGGCCTCAAAGTCTCACAGAATCACTTGTTCTGCCTTTCAATTTACTATTTCTGCCAATTAAAGCAATCAGCATGTGTGCCATGCCATGTTGGTTGTCATTCACAGTGTCACTGTCACTGTTCTCGTGGTCATGGGAAACTTTCCAGTGCCTTCAAGTACCAAACCCATTCATTTGTCCTTCAAGACACAATGTCCTGCTCCTTGAGCTCAAGAATCACCAGTACCTGGATTGTAGGTGACATTAAGTAATTCTAAGTCTCTCCTCTAAGAGGAAGCAACTAACTGAGCACAGAATAATTTCAAAATAAATTCTACATTATCAGACTATTTCATTGTTCCACAACTAAAAAAATATTACCAAAACATCTTTTGCATCCTTTACATCAGTTGCACTCGAAGATCTCAGAGGTCTTTTCCAACCTACACAATTCTGGGATTCTCTGGTCTCTCCATTGCTATTAACCTGTTTTACAGATCCAAAGTCCAGGCTTGGAACAACACTGGGGTTTGACCTGAAGTCAACTCCGACCAAGTGAGAAGGGACTGGCTGCTGGATTTACATGACACATCTGCTGCAGAGCACGGATATGAAGAACAGATTGAACCTGGGGAATGTCTCAAAGCAGCTGAGAGCCTGGTTATGAATTGCTGTCCTTACAGAAATACAGAGCAGAGCCATCAAACATTCCTGATTTAACTCCTGTTCTAAATCCAGTGGTGGATTAGAGCACTGTGGCTGAAGCCCACTTATTCCCAGCATCAGACAGGATCTGGAGCTGAACACAGCTTAGGGACAGAACTAGGATTCAGTATTGCTGTCCCTGGAAGTGCTTCAGACCAGGTTGGACAGGACTCGGAGCAAACTGCTCTAGTGGACATGTCCCTGCCCATGGAGCCAGATGAGCTTTGCAGTCCCTTCCGACCCAAACCATTGTGTGACTGTGTGATTTGTGCTTCCCCAAAGGACTCACCCAGCTGGCACAGGCAGGGCACACTCAGGGCAGCCCCTTCTGTGACCCCTGTGCCCCAAGTCGGGCTGTGGGCAGCACAAAGGGGCTCCTCCACACACCGAGCTCTGCTCCCCCACTCCGAGCAGGGCTCTGCCCTCTCCAAATCTCGGAGTCACTGCCTGTTTGCTTGGAGCCAGAGGCGACAGCCCCCAGTTGTGCGTGTGGCTGGAAAAACATCCCCGAGCCATGGAGAGCTGGAACTTCCTGATCCACAGCTCACCCCCCTGCAACGCTCACAAAGACACATTATGAAGAAAAGGAGGAAGTAATGAGAAGGTTTTTTGCCTTGTTGTTGCTTTTTTTAATATCAGCAGCACAAATCCCAATGCACAGCAGAAGACTGGAGTGTGTGTCCTAAGAATCCCTCCCGGAGGCAGCTTGGAAAAGCAGGAGCTTCCCAGCCAACATCCATGTTCCTGAGGTGCCCAGGGCTGCAGGCTGAGTCAAACCAGGGACACACACCCCCAGGTCCTAAGGGTGTGTGTCTGAGCATCCTTTGCACACGTATAGAATCATCCAAATGTGCATGTTTTACCCCCAGCACACAGAGAGGTAAAGCCAAACCATTCCCGTGCTTGCAGTTTGCTCTTGTTACAAAACACAGCAATGCAGAAGTAAAACAGCCCAGACCTCGTATTCACAGAGAAAAAAGCCAGAGGACAGAAAAGGGAAGAGACACATGCACGGACGTTGCATTTTTACAGCATTTGCCCTTTTAACTCATTATCAGGAAACAAATTTTAGCAGGAAACAAATTTACTCTTGTCTCAGGAAACAGCCAAGGCGCTTCCAAGAGCTTTTGATGGAAGGACTGAACCCCAGCAAACGTGTGACCCCCCCACATGTGCACTAACACTGCACCCCAGGCCAAAAAATAATAGCTCTTTTGCTGGGAGAAAAGGAAGGATAATGGTTACTTAGAAAGTGCTCCAGACAAGCTGTCAGGTTGAATTCAGAGAACTGGAGTCTACTCTGGGACAGCGCTGGCTCGGGGTGATCCCTTGTGAGTTGGGTTTCCTGCCTGCTACAGCTTAAAGACAACGATTCTTTGTTTCCAGTTTTTCTGGTGAAAAAACACACGCCTGCCTCCGAAGAGGGTCAGGGAGAAAGCAGACAAAACACTAACTCTGGAATTTCAAAGGAAAACAATTAAAAAAAAAAAAAAGAAAGTAGAAAAAGCAAAATCCAAGCGTGCCTGCTACTGTCTCTCCTGGAATCATAAATCCCTGCTTTGGCCACACAGTGGAAATAAAAGAAGCACTAAAAAGGCCTCCCCTTTTTCTGCTGCGGAGCTAAAAATGGGATATTTCATCACCAGGCACACAAATATCATCGACAAATGTTTTAGCAAGTACAGACAATCAGGGGGACACAAAGCTGCAACTGCTTTTCCTCTGCCACCGAGGCTGGAGGGTTTATAACCTTTGCTGTGACACACTCAGGAGAGTTTACTGAAACTGGTCAGTATTTTGCACATGACAACCTTTTAGACCTGAAAAATGGCCTTTTCAGGAGAAGAATTTTATGCAGGAATTTGAGTGTTTTCCTGTGGGAGCTGTGCTTATACAACCACCCTGCCTGTGCTCTCTGCCCCTCTCTCTCCAACCCCCCCAAACTGTTGAACCTGTCACCCCAAATTGGCACTGAATTTGACAAGTGGGAACGAGGAGCTTTGAAGAGTTTCTAGAAATTTAAAGGAAACTGTGGGGAAAGAGGAGAGAGCCCTGATGGTAAAAAAGCAGCTGCTCAGACTCATTTTGTGAGGTACCAGGGAGCTGGTGTGAGAGAGATTTTGTTGATGTTCCAACATCAGGAAACTCTTCCTTAGGGGCTCTCAATGAACGTGGACACAAACCCATGGGAAACCACTTAGGGGGAGTTTCAGAGCTCACTGATTGATTTATCTTCTTAAATTTGCCACCAACCCCACAAAACATACAAGCAAACACATCTTGTACCTGAACATCCTTGTTGTTCCCACAATCACTTCTGTAGTGCAGACATAAACGTGGGATAGCCACAGACTAAATCCTTGAAATTCATCTCCTCCATCCACACTCACGAATTCACAGAGAGATTTCTTCCCTCTCTCATCTGTTTTTCCTGCGCTCTGCTTGAATTTGGGTTGGATTTATGAGACTTTGGGCTATTTATGGTTAATCAGTGTTCTCAGCCAACTCCAGGAGGCTCAGGGGGGACCTTCTCCCTCTCTCCAACTCCCTGACAGGTCGGGCTCTGCTCCCAGGGAACAGAGACAGGATGAGAGGAAAAGGCCTCGATCTGCACCAGGGGAGGCTCAGGTTGGACATCAGGAGGAATTTCGACACTGAAAGGACTGTTAAACATTGGCAGGGGCTGCCCAGGGAGGGTTGCAGTGCCCATCCCTGGAGGTGTCCAAGGAAGGACTGGATGTGGCACTCAGTGCTCCTGGCTGGAGGACAAAGATTGGACTTGGTGGTCTTGGAGGCCTTTTCCAACCTCAGTGATTCTGGGATTCTGGTGCTGTGGGCTGAGCCTGGTGTGTGCAGAGGGCAGGGCTGGAGGACAGAGCTGTGCTAATGCAGCATTTCAATCAAGCTCACACGTAACCTGTAACCTGGAGCCCCAGAAATCACTCTGGTAAATCCTCATGTGTGATGCTGAGCCTTCCTGCATCCCACTCTGCCCCCTCACTGCACAAACCCTCACTTCCCTGGCTACAGCACATATTAAAACCCCCCCACTCCCCCCTCCAGGCATTCCCAATATCCCTGCTTGGACACATGTAACTTTACACATGGGCACTCCATGACTCTGCCTCACTGGAAACCACCAGCACTGCCCTGCTTGGGTCTAAACCTGCACAGCCTTTTGTACATTAAACACAGAAATTACACAGAATGCACTGAAAACCAAGCACAGACCTTAAAAATGTGCTGGAGTGAGGCCAGAGTGCTCCCAGCCACGCAGGACACAGCCCTCTGGCCTCCTCAAAGTTGGTGTGTGTGGATATACTTTCCATTCCCTAAGGAAACCTACTTAAATGACCCCATTCTGCAGGAGAGCAATTTAAAGTCTCACTGGACTCACAGATAATGTGGCTCAGATTCTTGTCCCGTGTCTCCAGTACCTACAGTAGGTCCCTCATTGCTCCAAACAGTGCAGGAAAATGAACCATCTCTCCAGGGGGGTGCTGGGAGGGGGACACAAATCTTTCCATTCAGCAGCCAGAGCAACGTCCTTTCCTTTCCCAGAAAACTGCTCTCTAGCCAAAAAACCGCTGGTGATTTTCATTAGAGCCATTTATTTCTCCCGGGCAGCTGAAGACAATTTGTACCAAGGACACTGAACACCATCCTTGAGGTGTTTGTGAGGCTGAGAGCAGAGGGAGCTCAGGAAAAAGAGTCCTTTGAAGGTGCCTTGTACCTGTGTGAGAGCAAAGCTCTGCTGTGGAAGCCTGTGGAAGCCTGTGGAAGTCTGTGGAAGCCTATGGAAGTCTGTGGAAGCCTATGGTAGCCTATGGAAGCCTGTGGTAGCCTATGGAAGCCTATGGAAGCCTATGGAAGCCTGTGGAAGCCTATGGAAGCCTATGGAAGCCTGTGGAAGCCTGTGGAAGCCTATGGAAGC
This sequence comes from Calyptomena viridis, assembly GCA_013390005.1. Classification (NCBI taxonomy): domain Eukaryota; kingdom Metazoa; phylum Chordata; class Aves; order Passeriformes; family Eurylaimidae; genus Calyptomena; species Calyptomena viridis. Next base: position 185,527 of record WEIV01018847.1, on the reverse strand, counting down.
CTATGGAAGCCTGTGGAAGCCTGTGGAAGCCTATGGAAGCCTATGGAAGCCTGTGGAAGCAGTGCTGCAGGTCCTGCTGGCTGCACATGAGGAGTGAGAGGGCAGAAAACAGAAGGGAAAAGGGCAGCAAAGCAGTGGGGGGTGCAGAGCCAGGGCATGGGACACACCAAGGGCTTCTGGGGACACCACCCCACTGCCCTGCTCCCTCTGGAACAGCTCTGGGAGCCACGTGCTGCATCTGCAACATCTGCATCTGTCTGTGGTGCAGCTGGAGGGGTTTTTTTGCCTTGTAGATTCTCTTTTTACAGACGTGGCTGGAATACGTTGGGCAGAGCACAGGGAAGTGGAGGCACAGGGGGTGTGGCTGTCCCTGGGATCTGCACAAGCAGGTTATTTGCATTGTTATGTGACCTTGGCATGCAAGAAAAAACACAGGAGGAGTGAAGAAAATGTTTGTTTTTTTTTTCACCTATCTCTAACATTTATTGTGCTGTTTCATCACATCCTCCTGCTCTTGAATCCTCAAGGGGAGATGGTTAGAAAAATGTATCTGTTTTTATTCACAGGCATAAAGAGAAGGGATATTTACAGGATTAGTAGATTTGAGATGCATTGACATAAAATGTTTAACCTTTTGAGAAGTTAGCTTATAAAAAAATCATGATTTTTAACCTGAAATCTCTTTTCCAAAAGAATATCATCATCTTGACATGAGCCCATTAAAAAGTCTTGAAAGGAAGGAAGGAAAATCTTGTTGCCTCATGGACCAGAGCAGGCTGAGGAATTCCAAGGCCAGTTTTATGTTCATCACTAGTTCCCTCTGTGATATTGGATGAGACACATCACTCTCAGCCTGTCATGTTGTCCTGTCTCTTATCCTGACATCTTAACTCACACTAACATTTGGAGCATGAATCAGAGGGTCAGTTTATCCCACAGCAGATTCAACATGGAAGGAGCAACGAGCAAATTTATGCATTGCAGGAAGAAATGGGAGAGGAATAGATGGGATTTCAACATTTCTGTGTAGTTCTTGATTTTTATTTGGCTGTCCCAGGGGGGTGCTTGGTGCTTTATTGACACATGATGAAAGTACCATGTGAAGGTAAGAACACCACGCTGACAGAAATCAACCCAACCTCAGACACTCTGGGGGCCAGTAAAACTGGAGGGGGGGGAACACTTTTCCCCTCAAATTTCTTTCAGCCTGAGTGACTCGAGGTCCAAGTCCCAGAGAGAAAAGGCTTAAAAAATTCAGACAAGTGCAATTTTAGGCAGAGAGTTTCTCTTGAATTAAAAAAAAAAATAAATAAATAAAAATGTGGTTTTCTTCCCTTTATTTTTAGCAACCACCTGGCCTGAGACAGACAGAGCAGAGGCTTGGGAGGGTGTATGTGTTTAGGGGGAATTTGGGGAGGAACACGTGTGTGCTTTGTTCACAGAGGAGCAGCCCCAGCTCTTATGAATTGTAAATAGACCTTCCCTGGCCAAGCAGTCCCAGCAGGGCTTTGTCTCTGTGATAGCCCAGGTTTTATCAACCAGTGCCTGTCTCAGCAGAGAGAACAGAGTGCCAGGGCACACCCAGCTCAAGTGGGTATTCACAGGCTGGACAAAAGGAGCTGCTGTAAAACCAGCACTGCTGTCGTGTCCAGGGGCCAAACAGATGTTGGAGTTGAAATTCAAGGGCTGAGAGCAAGTGGAGGAGGCTGCAAAACACTCCTGCAGGAGCTTGTTAAATGTGGGATCTGTTTGCTGCAGCCTTGCAGGGAAACGGGAGTTTTTGTCTCTCCAGCTGCTTAAATAAAAGACCTTCTGCCTTTCCTCGCTATTCTTTGAAATGCAAAGTTCTCCTGAAAAGCATAAAGGTGTTTATCTGTGACAGGTTCTATGACATATGATGTTTTTATATGATGTTTTATATGATGTTCTATGATGTTTTATGTGGCAGTGAGGAAACTGGGCACAGGGGCAGGCTGGGTTATCCCACAGGGCACACAGGATATTGCACATTTTGCCCAGACACTTTTCAAATGGAGGAGCTGAACACAGTGCAGGGGATGAACCCAATGTTCCTGCAGTGGCACAAAGGCAAAGGCAGAGCGAGCTCAAGGCTCCCAGTCCTACACACTGAGTTACAGAGCACAGGAACAGATTTCTGCTCTTTATCACCCTTTTTGCCCTTTATCAGTTCAGCTGGGACTCACTGTCCTGTGTAGGCAAGGGATGTGCACCATGTGTGTCCTGCACATGGCACTGCACTGGAATGAGATGATCCTTTCCCACACAAACCATCCCAGGGTTCTGTGAGCACCCCCATCACACCAACCCTCCTGACTTTATCATGACTGAGAATCCAGTTTTTCATTAAAAACAGGAAAAAGGAACGGGGCATAAATTGCAGAGGAAAACCTGAACCACCTGACTGAAGGATACACAACTCAAAAGCCTGAAGGAGCCTCAGGAGTGTTATTAATTTTGAAACTTCAAGATTTGCATCATCAGAATCTCTAACAGATGAAAAAATTGGGGCTGTTTGAAAAAAGAATATCAAAGTGTCAAAAAGACACATTTGGTCTTCCTTGCTGGTTGGAAGTACCTGACAGAACCTGAGTGGTTTTAGAGCACCTGAGTGGCCTTTAGTCAATAATGGAATTTATTGTGAGATTTTAGCTTTTCAATCATGAAGTCACTCAGAGAGAAATAGTGTCTCAAGCCTTGCTGTATATCTGAGATTTTGAACTGTTTCCCAACAAGAGCAGAAAAGATGCCATCAGTTCACCAGCTCAGCAACACCCAAGTGTGACAGTGACAGACACACATTTGATGCCACAGTGTTGGCTGGACCAGCAGAGATGGGATTTCCATCATGGATTGGGCTGAAAATTGAATTATTCTATTTTAACCAGGCTGTGCAGGCAGAGCAGAGCAGAACATGTTCACACCAGGGATATTATAGAAAAATTCTGGGTTTAACCCAATCAAAACCATCATGAGAGCACAGGAAGGCAGGACATTTATATGGAAAACACTCACCTTCTTTGGTGGCAAGACGTGAGGAAGGTTCTGTGTGGGATGGAGTGTTGTAGACCAGCAGTGAGCTACCTGTAAGGAAAAGAAAAGGAATTATTGCAGTTTGAACATGCTCTGCCACAGGGAACCACGAAGGAAGGTAAGAAATGCTGTTACTGGCACCTAAAGACCTCATTTTTCAGCCAATTAGGCACATATTTCCCATGAAATTCTTCTAAAATCTTGGTAGCTGCACGTCCCACATGTGCTGCTGTTTCTCTGCTTTCAAAAAATAAAGACATTTGTCTCCTTGCCTCGATGTCCCCTGTTGAAAACTGATATAAAAGCTGCATTTGTAGAGAAAATCTCTCCAGGTACATCATGTGTCCCAGCAGAGCCTCCAGGAAGGACTGTGGCAGGGATTGTGTTACAGGACAAGGAAGAGGCTTTTCTCTCCCTGGCTGTGAGAGAGAAATTTCCTCTTTGAGGAACATACAGCAGAGGAGCCATGAATTGCACTGTCAGGACCTGGCCATTTTTAGAGTGTCACATGTGCTTGGTTTGGGGCCAGCAGCTGCACAAACCTCCCTGGTATTCCAGCAGCTCCCATGCTCTGGGATTTGGAAAGCAGCTCTCTTGGGTCACAGTGGCCTTTCCACCCAGCCCCACTTGAAACAACTGTCCAAGAGCAGCACAAAGAAGAACCCATTGGAAGGGGCTCTGTTTTCCACAGTTTCTGGAGGAAATGTTCTTTTCTGAGTGTTTTACTTTGGTTCTCCTGGAAACTCTTCTGGAAGTGGAGGGAGATCCCTGTGAGATCTCTGAAGCCAGTGTGTAATACACATTTCATGGTTGTCTAGTTGTATGTGTTTAGACAATTTCCTGGGCTCAGCTTTCCTCCAGCTCCTGGGAAATGTTTCTGCTGCCTCCCTCAGTGACATCCCTGTCAAGGCAGAGGCTCCTTCTTTAACGGGACTGATGGTGTGATGGAGCACTAATCCTGCCAGGAAAAGTGCTTTTACAGACACTTTCTGCTCTTCAGATCTACTCAGCCCCTGCTCAGTGAGATTCTGTCCCGCTGAAGGTGCTTGGGCCTTAAAAATCAGCACAGAATTCCATGTGCTGTGGAATCCCAGCATCCTGAGCATCCCAGATCCTTTGGCACAGCCAGGAACACCTTTCTGGCAGGTCCTGTAGTACCAGCATTAGGATTTTGAGACTGAGCCGTGCAGTCTCCACATTCCCAAAGAGCACTGAGCTCACTTGCCCTCAGCAGCCACAGCCTGTCCTGCTTTCCTGGGAGAGCTGAGGTTCAGCTGCCACAATTAAGAGGCATTGCAGGTGCCGGATCCTCTGTGTTCCCATGGATTCCTGTCCTTCCCCAAACGCAAACCAAGCCAAAGGCAGCATTTACACAGAGGCAGGAGGTGTTGGGAAACCAAGCCTGGAGGGTGGATGGTTCAATGGACCAGGATGGAGAACACGCTTATCTGGGAGGTAAAGAGTTCAAAGGGATCCCAAGAGCACCTGGGCTGGGAAAGCTGTGAGAGACAAAGGGATTGACTTAAATATTTAGGAATTTGCTGGTGTTTTGCTGCTGAAGGAGGAGGAGTAGAAACAGCTTTGTCCACGTAACTCATTTATCATTTATTTCTGGCTTTGGCATTTCTTTCTTGAATATCTGTGGGGAAACTCCTGCCCACCACTCTCTCCTTCTCAGGGTATTTAAAGTAATCCTGAGTGCAACGCCCAGCCCAGCTTGGCTCTGCCAGACAGGGAAGTGCCGGGGAATTCAGAACCCCGGGTTTCTATGACTAAATAGGCTGCAAATGCCTGGTCGCACTGAGGACGTGGGGGCTGGGTGATGAATAGCGCTGAACAAGCCGGTACGATCAACCTACAGCTACTTTAGGCTAAAAAATGCAGCCCAAGCCACTGGAAAGGGCCGGCGCCTCCCCCAGTTTAATTGCTAAAAGTTCTCACCTTTGCCCGACAGTCTGAGGTTTCTGGTGGGAACACCACAGAAAAGGAAATGTGTTTCCTATTAAGGGTTTCAATGAAGGAGGGAAGGAGAGAAAGCTGGAGACACAGCTCATGACAGAGGGAAGCAGACAGACAGACACACACAGAGCCAGGCTGCTCCTCCCTCACTCCTTGGGCAAAGCTTTGCCTGCGATGGATTTGGGTTTGTTCTCACTCCCCTCACTGGGTTGGTGACACCTTACGTTGGATCAGCTCTTTCTGTACTATTAACACAGTGCAGGGCTATTCTCCTATAATTAATATTACACATTTATCTTATGGTTCCCCTCACTTTTCCCTTTCTTTCATTTCCCTTGAATTAATTACAAAAAAAAGACGGAGAAGTACTGACATCCAAAGCAAGAGAGTGTCTTCCCCATAAAACCTTCCTTCTCACAAGGCAGCTCGTGCCTCTGAGATGCAGGAACATCTTGGTTTCACGATCTACTTAATCTGAAAGTCTTTTTTCTCCTCACTTTCTGAAGGCTCTGTGGCCTTCCCTCCCCAGCTCCTGGTGGAATCCAGGTTCTGCTGCATTTAGCAGGAGAGTTTTGTTTGGCATTAATACATGGCTTGAAACCACTGGCCAGTTTTCTGTTCTCACCACAGTCTCATTCTTTCCCCTCCAGGTTCTTTTTATTTGTACCCACCACCCACTGACCCCAAACACCAGGGAGGGAAAGGACAGGAGGTGACAGCTCAGGCTTCTTTTGATCTTCATCCCAAACATAACATGGAATCTGTTTAAATATCCCTTCCCTCTGCCCACTGGATGCCTGGATAAGATTTACCAGTCAGATCAGGAGTCCCCAGGTGTGGGGGGATGAACAAAGAGAAGGAAAACCAAGGCATGGCTTCCCAATTTTGGAGAAAGAACTGGAATAAACACCTACAGAAAAGTGATTGTTTCAGAGTGATGGACAGTAAGCTCCTTGAAAAAATCCTGGAGTGTTTTGAGAGACTCCAAAGGATGGAGAGAGCTGCAGAACTGTTCTGCAACCCCAGATCTCCTGAAGGTCATAGACTGGAATTCCTGACTGGAATTCCTGACTGCTTCAATAGCTTATGGAAACAGGAAACAACTGCTCGATGCTGAGCCAGACCCAAGTGTTCCCTGAGGAATAAAGGTGCTGTGACACCAGTTTGGTTTAGTCTCGATCATATTAAGTAACTCACCTGCACCTTCTATCTCCAAAACTAAGGTTGAGTTTTTGTTGTGACCCTACAGATATTGCTGGTTTATCTTTTCAATCTGAGCTCAGATCGAAAATGCCAAACTAAGGTATTTCATAGGCAGGTTTAAGAAGTTTTCACCCTGAGTTTTCTGTAAAACATTGAAAACCTTCCTAGAAAGCTCGTTTTCAGGGAGTCTCCTTGAAACAGGCTCAGAAAGTTCAGATCAGCTTTGTTTCTTGGAAAACAAACACCAAAGCTGAGCATTCACCAGTCATCACACTTGCAGTTTCACCCTGAGAGGACTTTTAGAGAGAGATGGGCAGGTGGAATCGAGCCTACAGGTCTGAAATCCCCCCAGATTCTCCCGTGTTTGTTGCCATCACGTATTCCCCACCCTAATCAGGAGCAGAGCTGGATGTCTCTGCAACAACCAACCTTCCAAAAGGGGAAAACTGATGAAAAAAACCTGATGAAAAAAAAGCCCATCTGCCCATGGCACTGAGTTCAGAGCTCGGCACTAAACATCCTCTGGAAGTCCGTCTGGAAAAACAATAAGCTCCTTTGGAAGGCGTTATTCCAGGAGGGAGTTACCCAGCAATCCCGACTGCAGCCTGGCAGCAGGCTGGGAACAGCTCAGGGAAGGAATGCTGCTGGATGCTGCCTGGCCTCCAGGAGCTGCTTTAACAGGGACAGCACTGGGGATGCACTGGGATTGGAGTCTCCTTTCGTGTGAAAAAGGAATGAGGAATCTGCTCGAATGCAGCAAAGGTGCTCGGGTTTTGAAGTGGCTCAACAGCCCAGAAGTCACTGTGGGCACTCCCCTGGCAGGACATTACAGTTTGATGGTTGTTATTGCAGCACTTAAACATTGCAACTTCATCAGGAGCCCTCGTGCTCTCTTGGGAGCCACGAGCACAATCCCTGCTCCACAGGCTTCCCATGCCAATGGATGAGGCCAAGGAGAAGGCAGGATGACTGGCCCTGTTCTGGAGAAAGTAACACTGAGGCAGAGGTTTATTCTGCCTCATTTCAGGCATTTAAAGCCAAGGTGACAACCAGGGGACTGCAATCCTGAATTTCAATGTGCCCTGATGCTTTTTATTGGAAAGACTGTGACCAGAGTTCACATATCTGAAGGTTGGTGGGATCAGTCAGGAATTTGCTCCTGAGCAAATAGACAGCAGCAGATGGCAGAGGTGGCCACTGAATCCAGGTTTTCAGGCTTATGCCATGAGATCAGCAATGCAATTCCTCTGCCACTGTCTTTGAACATCCCAAATAACAGGACACAGCACTGCAGACTGTCCTGGAGATGCCATTGGGAGCAACAGAATCCAACTTTTCTGCCAAGCCTCTCAAACTCAGCCTGGTTCTTTGCTTCAAAACCCACACAGCCCCATCTCTCTGTGTCTATTCTCAAGTCTTATCAAGAATTCAAGTGTCTCACTTGAGGGTTTATCTTGTGGGAATTCAGACACGTTTCTGGTTACAAAGCCCAGCCAAAGTCAGCACGTTTGGCCCAAGCACCACTGGCTTCACAGAACTGCCTTCACTTCCCACCAAAGTGGGTAATTTTCTGTGCAAACCTGACTGAGAAAGTTTCTTGTGAACCAGCAGCTCCTTGCTGATGAAACAGGATGAAGTTTGCCAGTTATTTTGGATGGGAAATTATTTTATTGTGAAGTCATGAGGGAACAAAAACTGTTCAAATCCAACAATTTTTGTTTGTTGTGAATCATTTCCCTGGCTCAGCTCCTAAAAAAAAATAAAGGTGGGGCTTACAGAGGCACCCATCTGTGATGTAACTCTTGTGCCACTGTAATCTCTCAAATTCCAACTGATTTTGGGCTGGGAGAGACCAGCACTGAACAGCTTTGAAGGAACACCCTAAATAAATTCTGTCCCTGCTCCACTGCACTGGGCAGAAGAGGCATCTTCAGTGCCTTCCCATCCCAATTTGATTTTCTAGTGGAGAAAACATACTTTTTTCTTTCTCTCCCTGTGCTCCCACCTTGATTTATGGCACCTTCTCCTGATTTTTGAGTCCTTAAATAATTATACTCCAGTAAAAGCTGTTTCATTTGAAAAAATTGTGGAGCATGTGGGACTCAGCTCCAGTTCTCTGGCCTCATCACAGCACAATTATCCTTTGTGAGGAAAGGAGATGCTTTTAGCTCCATTTATAGATGAAGAGGAGACATTTGGAAGCTATGGACATGCTCGTGGTTGCACAGAAGTCTTGGAAAAGTTTGAGTTTAAGCCCCCCAACCTCAAGAGCATGTGCCATCCATAAGGTGATCATTCCTCTTTGGGCTGTGGGGTAATGCTTTTCCAGCAGAATGCTCACAGCTCCTGTTTTGGGGCTGAATGCAGCAAAAAGGAGGGTTGGACCCACCCCATACCCCAGTGTGGGACACAGAGGAGCAATAAAGAGCTTCCACAAGCTTTTTCTGTGAGTTTTTGGTCATTTGTACAACATTTGCTTCATCACTTTTACATTTGGGGAATCATTCTTGTGTTGTTTCCTCTTTCCAACCAGCCTGGGCCTTAAGGAGCCCAGGAAATCTCCAGCTCTGGCCACTTGTGGAGTTTTGGAGAAGGTTTTGCCTTTTGAAGAAGCTTTAGGGGAAGGGCACAGCCCTCTAACTGCAAAGTTATGGGATAATTTGGCTGTGGCACATCAGTTAATGTCTGGTTTAATCTGCACTGCAAATACATGTCTTTTTATCATAGAGCCACAGATGTTTTTATTATCTGTAGGACCATCTAATCTCCTGAAGAGTCCTCTCAGTTCTTCACCTCCCTGATAACACCAGTAACTCCATCTGAGTCAACTTTAGCTTTCCAACCCACTTTTTACTCCTTGTTCCCATGTTTGCTCTCTCTGCCTGTCTTTCTCCCTCCACTTTCCCTCACTTCTAACCATCCTGCAGGAAGATCCCCAGAAATCCAACACCCACTTGAGTTTCTCCCACACCACACTTACTTTCCCTGAGGTAACTGAGGTGAGAGAGCAGAACTTCTGTGTTGTAGAGGGAGGTGGTTCGGAGGAAGTCGTCCTTGTTCATCTTGCAGAGCTCTTTGCCATCCATGTTCTGGAAGATGGTGGTGTCAATCTCCATCAATCCATATTCCTTGATGGCCCATTCCAGCCACTGGCGCACGTGGTCCTGGGTCCAGAGGGTGGGATCTGCAAAAGCACAAAGGATATCACACACAAGGCTCCAGCACTCACTGCAGCCCAGTTTCCACCACCAAATATATTTAATTTACTGATTCCGATGCATTTTGGAAGATGAACCAGCTCTGTGCTATAACGAGAGTTAAGGTGGATAAACTGGCAGGGTCAGTTCTCTTGACTTGTCTCCCACCTGCCCAAATCTTATTCCTTTGCTTGGGAACAATGCTGGGGACATTTGGCTGGGACTTTTCTCCTTCTGGAAAAAAGCTTCTCAAAGGAAACTCATCCCTTTGGGAGGGGATGCCTGTCCCAGCTGTGGCTCTGCAAAGCTGTACAATGACATCAGGGCTCTGGAAGTCCCACCAGGGCTCTGTAAGCCCCACCATCCTTCAGAAGTGCATCATAAAGTCCTCACAGCTGGCATTTGAAGCTGAGGATGGGGGTATTTATGGTCAGCAAAGGGACTCTGAAAAAAAAGTCTTATTGCTTAAGCAGAGCAGGCTGCCATGGGTGTGAGTCAGAGCCCTTCACCCCGCTGACAGCAACACAATTCTGCCTCCTGGAAAAGCCTCACAGCTCTTGGAGGGCACTGTGGGTTTTCTGGTGTCTCATCATGGACTGTCAGCAAAGCTCCAGCTGGGGAATCTTTATTGCTGGGGGTGACGTCAGGCACAGCCCCTGGCTGGGGGTCCAGGACCAGAACAGAACTCCTGCAGGGCCAGGGACACAAATGAGCCCTGCACTTGGCAAAGGAGCATTACATCAGAAAGTCCCAGCACGACTTGGTGCCACGACACCACTTGACAGAGTCATTCTCAGAGCGTATCTGCCTCTTCACATGTTTCCTGTGCTGCTTCTCCCCACGTATCCCATTGCCAAAGTGAAGCTGCAAATTCACGTTGTGTTGCAGCTGGAGAGGGTTGCAGAGTGAGGTTGGAACTTTGGAGATGTGTCATAAACAGCTGGGCCTTTGCTCCAAGGCAAACCTCAAACACCTCAGGTCCTGAGAAGTTGAGAATGTGGATCAGAACGTGCAGGATTCCATGTCTGGAGGGTGTGCCCTGGGCAGGGGCAAGAAATGCCTCTGCCATGGATTTTAGAGTATAAAATATATAAAATAATAAAATAATGACTCAACCCAGGGCTGTGAACTGTGTGTGCTTGGGCTGTAGGGGTCCCTGGGCATGGAAGCTCAGGTTGTCCCTATACCTGGTGCATTCCTGGGCACCTGAGTTCCAGAACAACACCAGGAAATGGAGAAGTGAGACCAAGGAACATGGAAATTGTAGCTGTGACATTTCCCCAGTGAGTCTCCAGCAAACCTGGGTTGCTTGAAGCTGAGTTCTAAACATGGAATTTACAACCCCATACCTTTGCAAGTCCTCTTTGGGAACGACAGATGGATTTCCTTCATGTCTTGGCAATGGTCAATTTAAATTCTGCTTTCTAAGCACTGGCAAAAGGCTGCCAATTTTACAATGCAAGCATTCAAGGGAGGATTCCTTTTTTTTTTTTTTTTAATTGAAAGACTTATTTGTCTTGAGTTTTGGAAAAAAAACAACATCTAGAGGGCAGAGAGAATTTGTGGCCTCCCTTCAAACACTGTAAAAGACATTGAATGGTCTCTGAAAAGCTGCCTTCTTGAAACACGGCTCAGAGTTCATTATTACTACTATTGTAAGCCTAATGTGACATTATTCTTGCTTATCTTCACCCTAATGCACTATAAATCTCAATTCTGGATTATATTAAAATTTCCAAATGCCTTTCTTGGATGACTCTTCTCATATCCTGCAGCCAGAGGTCTGGGATGATGTTCATTATTGTCTTCCAAAGTCTGGTAAATCACTGCTATTTCACAAGTATCTCAAGGGTTTGATTTGTGGATGCTCATGGAGAGGGAAAAAAGTCCTTCACTTCACTTTCCTTCAAAGACAAGATTCAAAACCTTCTGTTCCACCGAGGGCACTAAAAGTATTTTCCCATATTTCCACAATGCTAAACTTTAGATCACCCTTGGTCTTTTTAAATCTGAATCAACAGCTTGGTGAGGAGCAGGAGGAACGTGGGACATCTTTAATAATGCAATGACTGGTTGGTACCAGCTCCCACCTTTATGGGCACTGCAGCCAGAGCAGGTCCCACCAACACAGAGCAACAGCCTGAATGGCACTTGCTGTCAATCTTTTATTGGCTTCCCTTCACTACACTCAGTGCAAGCTTTTCCTTTTCATCCCAAATGGCAAACAAATGCTTGGGAATTGTCATCTGTTCGTGGTCAAGCCGTGAGCAGAGAGCAGAGCTGAATTCCACGAGTACATTTCTTCCTGCCAACACTTTGGTGGGTTGGGTACAACCCTCAGTGCAACCCCCCCTGCCCTGGGTGAAACCCTCAGAATCAGGGCAAGTTCTGGGACATAAATTGGGCCAGGACTTGGCTCCTTTGCTGGAAAGTTCCTGGGCTTGACTGTTTATATGTTTTTTATAAACTTTGCAGGGAAAAGGCTCCTCATTCCAGGTTCAGACTGCACCGGTTGCCTCCACAGCAGCTCACCCTTGACTATCCAAATGCATCCAGTGCATCCTGCCAATTCCAGAGAGCAGATGTGGATATCAAATACAAACAGAGCTGGACAGGAATGTTTCTGTGTAACAGTTTTTGGAAGGGTAATGTAGTTCCTGCAAAATATAATTTTTTTTTCTGGGTTTCTACTTATAACAAAAAAATGAAAACAAAATAGCTCATTTTGAATCAATCAATGTGACATGAAAGTGCATCTGGATCCTGGGAGCATCATGGGAGATATAATTTGGGCCCACTTCATGCTTAGCCTTGCCTATGAGCTGTGCTCTTTGATCATCCCCTGCGTGTCCCAGGAAGCAGATTCTCCTCTTAACATACGATGGGAGATGGATTTGGTTCAACACACCAAAACAACACTTGATTCCAGGAAAAAAAATAAAATAGAAAAAGAAAGAAGCACTAATTATCTGTTTCTTATCCTGATTCAGATCATACACTGGGACACGGGAAATTCTAGCCAGAAACTCTGATATTTTCCTTACTTTTTACGTAAGGAAGAGAGTTCCTTTGGGAGTGGATAAACAGGCCTTATCTGTGCAGCTGGTTGTTTCAGGCAGTGCAAGGAAACACGACACAAAGGTTTGGTGGTACCTGCTGGGACAATGACTCTCCTCTCGTTGGTGGTCATGTTGGGAGGAGGCCCATTCTTCTCATCCATGTAGGTGCTGTAGCTCATGGGGTTGGACTCTGTCCCTGCTCCCACCAGTTTGCCACATTTGTTCACACTGCAGTCCACGGGAGACTCCCTGCAATGCCAAAGGGAAGAGTTATCCCTGCTGAGCCCCTTCCATCCCTGCTGCAGCAGCAGGAGCTGGTTTGGGTCACACTCACGGGGACGATCCTGGAGGTGAAACATTAACGGGAGTTTCTCCACGTGTGGGAGAGGCTGTGGGTGTCACAAGTGATCTGTGGATCACAAGTCTCTCATGGGGGATCTCTGATCATGAAACCAGTTGGAGGAGAGAGAGTTGGGGTCTCAAAGAGGAGTGACTTCCAGACAAGGCAGTGGTCGCTGTCAGGTCATACTCAATATCTCTGAAATACCCAAATTCCCAAACCAGATAAAGAGCAAGTGCTTCTCACACAGGCCTATTGCTTACACCCCCACAGCCTTTCATCCTTTGCTGCTCAGTGCATTTTAGCAGTCCTGCAAATAAAGCTGGATGCTCCTGGGAGCCCTTTTGGGCTGTTTCACTCTTGCATCATGTTAAAACAACCTTCCTGTTACAGTGGAGTCCAGTGACAGGCACTGCCCACCTCGTGTCCCCAGGCATTTCTGCTGGGATCATCAGGAGCACAGGTACATCCCCTTCCTGTCCTTAACAAAGAACTCCACAAACCCAACCAAAGTGACAGGGGAGTCACAGGAGAATATTCAATATTAGTACAAAGAGTCTTATTTAGATGGGGCTGAATGTAACTTGTCTGTTCTTAGTGCCTGTCTGAGCTCAGGGGGTGTTTGGAAACACCCTCAGGCACATGTTGGGATTGTTGGGGTGTCCTGTCCAGGGCTAAGGTTGGACTCAATCCTGGTGAATCCCTTCCAACTCAGCAGATTCTATAATTCCATGATTAACAGTGCCATGGTCTTGGAGAGGAAATCTGGAAATCTTGGGTGCCTTGGGCACGACTCAAGAACTTCAGAGAACAGTAACGATGTGTGACAAGGGTTTGGTCCCAGTTTAACTCCTGAGTGATGGAGTGATGAGGAGGGAACATGCAGCAGCTCAGGTGGCTCTGTGCTAAGCCAGGCCTACATGCAGAGCCTTGGCAATCTCTGTCCTGCTCTGGGTGAACTGTGAGTGCCCAACCCACAGCCAGGGAGCATGGGTTGAGTTTTTATCCAGCTGCAGTAGCTTTTAGTCCCTTAAAACACCAGCCCAGAGCCTGCCACACACAGAGCACATCCCAGCTCTGAGGAACCTCCCAGGAAAGGGCACTTTGTTGCCCTCACCTTCCCAAGGGTGAATTAGTGTCCAACCTCTACACAAAGCAAGCCCAGAGCCCGTTTGCAGGGCAGTTTAGGCCACTGCTTTAATCCCACAGCCATCCTCCTTCTCTGCCAGAAGCCACAGAGGTTTGGGAGGAAACCTTTCACTGCAGGGTAAGAACTATGACAGTGCAGCAAATCCCACCCTCTGAGTTCAGCTGGCAAGACTTCCAACTTAGGACACTAAACAAATTTGTTTCTTAACCTGAATTGGGGGGAAGGGAGAAATTACTGAGGTTCAGTTATCATGGCTGGGAGATAAATGCTCCACCGAGATATTCTAAGGCAGATGGTAATTTTTTCCTCATGTCTTACTAAGGGAATGTTGCTTGAAAATGGAAATAAGATGTATAACTTACACATGTTCGAATTTAAGGTTTTACTATTTCGCCTACTGTTTTTCCAGGCAGGGAACCAAAATCCGCCCTCGGAGAGAGAAACTGCTGAAGGTTTAATGTCCCCGTGGCAGCCGAGGAGAGTCTGAGCAACTGCAGGGACACCGGGCTTTTCACAGGGAATGTGCTCATTGCTCAGTGTCTGCTGAAATCCTCTGTGTCAGGTGTTAAACGCTGCCTGTGCTGGCACAGAAAAAGCCCTAAGGCAGCACAAAGGATCTTATTCTCTGCTCAGGGACAGCCTGTCCTGGGAAGACTCCGGGAGAAGACGGGGAGAATCCGTGTTCAGGGTGTCGGAGTGTCCCTGGGAGGGGACCAAGCTGCGGGTTTGAATGGTGTGGGCAGAGCCAAACACACACAGCCCCACGTCTGGACTCCCACCCGCCTTTGGGATGAAGCTCTCCCTGCTCCAGACACAATTCCCTGCAGGCAGCACGTCCCAGGGGCTCCCACTGCCTACGGTCCTTCTGTGGGGTTCACTTTTCCCCCTCCTGCTCTGGAGTTCAATTTCCCTGGAAAAATAACCCCTGTTGTTGAGACAGCACTCTTTATGGTAAAATCTATTTAATACTTATAAAGACCTATAGGATATTGTTCCACCACAGCCCCCACCTGCATTGCTCTGTCCAGCTCGGGGGCCTCCAGCACAAGAGGGACAGGGAGGTGTTGGAGCAAATCCAGAGGAGACCATGGAGATGCTCCAAGGGCTGGAGCCCCTCTGCTCTGGAGCCAGGCTGGGAGAGCTGGGAATGTTCACCTGGAGAATAAAAGGCTCCAGGGAGACCTGAGAGCCCCTTCCAGAGCCTAAAGGGGCTCCAGGAGCTAGAAAGGGACCTGGGACAAGGGATGGAGGGACAGGACACAGGGAATGGCTTCCCACTGCCAGAGGGCAGGGAGAGATGGGATATTGGGAATAAATCCTTCCTTGTGAGGGTGGGGAGGCCCTGGCACAGGTTGCCCAGAGAAGCTGTGGCTGCCCCATCCCTGGAAGTGTCCAAGGCCACCCTGGAGCAACCTGGGATAGTGGGAGATGTCCCTGCCCATGGCAGGGGGTGGAACAAAATGAACTTTATGGTCCCTTCCAGCCCAAACCATTCTGGGATTCTACAACTGTATGATATCCAGACTCTCAGATAATAACATCTTCTCAACAGCTTATCCCTGTTTTCTGCTGGCATGAACTGGCCCACAGGAACAGACCACAGAGTCCTTGGCTCTGTGTGCTGCCCCTGCTCAGCATTGTGCACATCCACATGACCCACACAGCACAGCAACAGCAATAACCCCGGGGCTGGAAGATCTCCTTGGTGGTTTGGGGATGACTTTTCACATCACAGACTCCTGGTTTGGCAATTTGGACCCTGCCTGTGCCCTGCCTTGCTCTGTGAGCCTCAGCAGCCAAACCCAGACAGCCAAGTATCAAAAAAGACCTGAAAGTAAGATCTGAAGAAAAGTTCAAGGGACTGAGGTGCCCCCAGCAGCCACTGTGGGAAGAGAAGTCACTCAGTCAATCCTGCAGGACGCTGAATGTGCTCCATGTACCTGGCAGGGATGTGTCCATGGGGCTCTGGAGCTCCTCCCTTCCCTCTGAGGAGGTTTTCAGGATGGTTGGATCCCAACCCAGTGGATAAACATAACTGGGAATAGCATTACCCAAACTTAACTGAGCAGGGCAGCGAACTGACCCTAAGGAAAATGCATGGAATCATTAGTGACAGCAAGCAGGAAGATCCTTAATTTTGTGTCCTGTGCAACCCAGCATTTCCTACCAGATCCAGAGCCTTTTGTTGGGAAATCAGGCAGCACTACCAGACTGAACCATCTGTGCAGCTCCTGGGTGCCCACTGGTGTCCTGCCCCAGCCCAGGGTGGGGGGTTTATCCCAGAGGAGGTGGGTGTAGCTGTGGCCACACAGAGGAGAATTCAGTGTGGGGAACAACAGGATCAAATGAGAGAAGGAGCTGGGAGCCATGAATGGTGTATTCATGGAATATCACCCTTAGCTCATGCACTACCCACAGGCAGGCTTAGAGTTATACAAATATTCCCTCATTATTTGAAAAGGTTTGTGGGAGGGGATTCCAGATTCCAGATTAATCCTTCATTTTTCACGGAGACTGCAGACTTCCAAGAGGCTCCACATGCTGGATTTGCTCAGGCTCTGGGCAGAAAACATGGATCTACATAGGTAAATGGATTTCACAAGATCTCTGAAATACATTCTCTGTGGTAGTGACAGTCCCAGGAATATGAAGCAGAACTTGCTCCCACTGTCCATCCAAAGACTCCTCCTTGCAGCAGCCCCTGGGGATGCCAAGAGCTTGGTGTTGGGGAAAGGTTGTGTTGGACTGGCCAAGATGGGCAAGCAGCTCACCTGGCACTGACTAATAAACCTCTGTAGCTCCACCCTGGGTTCCAGATACCTGGAAATCCCACAATTACTCTCCCAGGGCTCTGTCTAGGAATCACCTTTGGCTTCTGTTCCAAAGAGCAAAATAAGGGGTTTCAGGAATTTCTGAACCTGACTCAGCTGTGGTCGAAGGGATATTTCCTACTTTCTATCCCTCTCTTCCTATCCTTTCATTCCTCCTTTCTTCCAACCCTGTTTTCTTTTTAAATTTGCCACTTTTTGGTGTAAAGGCCCATTTGGTCACCTCAGCTTTTATTGTTAAACTTGAAATTAGATTTTAATTTATTTTTTGATGCACAGTGAAGGAAGTAAGAACAGACAGACTGGGATTCTGCCTGTGGTTCCCTCTCACAGGGAGGGGACAGAGTCAGCTCCTCAAAACTTACATTTCAACCCTGCTCTCAGGGATGCCTCACTGACAGACTCAGGCTGCAGAAAGAGGGGACAGAAACAAAAAAAAAAAAGGAAATATTCATGTTTATCCCAGAGGGCACTGGGTGTGTTCAGGGGGAGAAGAGGAGCCTGAGGGGAGAGACCTCATTGCAGGGACAAGTCCCTGGGCAGGGGCAGAGGAGGGGCAGGGACTGAGCTCTGCTCTGGGGGACCAGGGCCAGGACCAGGGAATGGCTGGAGTTGTGTCAGGGCAGGGGGAGGTTGGAGCTCAGCCCCAGGTTGTGCTTTGCCCACAGGGTGGGTGGGCACTGCCCAGGCTCCCCAGGGCAGTGGGCACAGCCCCAAGGCTGCCAGAGCTCCAGGAGGGCTGGGATGATCCTCTGGGTACAGGGGGGACTCTTGGGGATGGGGCTGTGCAGGGCTGAGGGTTGGACTCCAGGATCCCTGGGGGTCCCTTCCAGCTCAGCACATCCCGGGATTCTGGGATATGCAAACAGGAGGGAGATGCTGTGCCGGGCACAGAACCATCCCCAGGTCCCACTAGAGGGCCCACACGCTGCTCCAAGGGGAGTTTATTCCTGCAGACACCAGGGATGGTCCCTTCGGCTTTCTTTGACACAGTTATGGAATAAAAACCCTTTGAGGTCCGAACCTTGAGGACCTTCAGAACATATTTCAATCATAAAATCAGAGAATCTCAAAATGCTTTGGGTTGGGAGGGACCTTAAAGATCATCTCATTCCACCCCCTGCCATGGGCAGGGACACTTCCCACTATCCCAGGTTGTTCCAACCCAGCCTTGGACACTTCCAGGGATGGGGCAGCCACAGCTTCCCTGGGATGTGTCTCAAAAATGTCTCCGAAGCGTTTTCAAAGCACTGACTTCATTATTTTAGCTGGATAAAATCTGTACCACAGCTGGAATTGCCCAGTGAAGTTTGCCCGCATCCCTGCTCACATCAGCATGTTGGAACATTCTTTCACATTTGAAGAGAGACAAATTTTGAAATATCTTTATAAAAATTACTCGCTGAGTTTAGCTACAAATGCAGATTTGCAGCAGCTCGGTAAATACAGTCAAAATTTGAAATTTCTGTTGCTTGGTTCACTCTTTGCATTTGGAATTTGTGTAAAATGTAAGCAAAAAATCTGTTATAAACATGGACTGTAAATTGTGTTAAACTTTACCCAGTGTTTTTCTAAATAATCCTCTTCCTTTATTCACTGGAATTTAAAATGTGGAAGATTTTCTGTTTGTTTATTTTGTTTTTTAAATATAATTAAATGTAACCCCAGAATTTACTCTGAGCAAGCTGCTGCCTGTGAAGAAAAGGGCAGAATTCAAGGCCAGAACCTGCATCTGGGTCTGATAATCCTGAAAATGGCCACAAAATTTCTACTTCTGAATCTTGCAATAATACAAAAATCTCATCTTGTCCCCTAAAACACAGATCCCTGTCTGAGCATTCCCTACATAGGGTTAGTATGGAGTTACCTGGGAAATTCTTTCGAATTTGGGAATAAACCAGGAAAATCTGAGCTGGTTGGGGTTTCTTGGAGGACTTTGAGGGCTCTGCTTGGAGATGTTCTTCAAACACCCCTTGTCCCACCCTGCTGAGGACCAAACCAGCTCATCACACACTCAGACCTGCTGCTGGTGCCCGAGAAAGAGAAGCTGGACAATTCCCTGACAATTCCCAGCTCCTGCACTGCTGGGGGGTGGAGCTTTCTCCCAGACCGAGCACACAACCCACCCTTTCAACACACAGCACAGGGGAGAGGCAGAATAAAGGCTGCTCCTGCTGAGAGCACACTGGAGCACGGTGGGATTGTGTGCTTGAGAAACAAGAGAGAGCAGGAGGGGCAGGCAGGGAGGGGGACAGGGCTGTTTTAATTTGTGCTGGGGTTGGTGTTGGTCACTCACACACGGGACAGTTTTTTCAGGCAGCTGATGGGCAGAGGAACAAACCACTGGAGTGGCCCAGTCCATCCCCATGGACTGTGATGGACATGCAGGGAAGGGGCAAATTCTTAGCCCTGAGTATGAGGGGGGATGGAGAAATCAGGTGAATGTTCCCATGTCTGGGGTGGGTTGGAGCTCTTGTGCTTAGGAATTATTAAAAGACAAGGCTTGGAGCTACTGCACTGCTTGGTCCTCGTGTGCAGAACAGTCTTTTTTTCTTTTTCTGACAGGCTGGGAAGTTGTCACCCCTCTTTTAGAGACACTTTTTCTGCCCAAGAGCCTTGTAGTCTTGAGCAAGCCTGTAAAGAAATATTTCCTTTTTGCTCCTGGAGGACCTTTCTCTGTGGCTACCAGGGCTCTTGGAATTGTTGGTGAATCACTTTGTCCAAGCAGTATTATTTCCCTTTTTCTCTGAGCAGAGGAGGAAATTGGCACACAAAGATCACAAGGGAAGGACAGCCCAGTACGTTTCATTCCAAAGTACAGAGTGCAACACAGACAATTTTGGGGATGTGAGTACACACACACTCAGAACCTGTACAGACCATGTGCTTACAGGCTCTGGGGAGCACAAATATATGGTGCCTGTGGATGTGACAGGATTACTTGTTCCCTCAGCCCTCCAAAATATCCCTGAGTGAGCCAGACAAGCGTGGTGGCAGGAAACCCTCTGTGTGGGTGTCACACTGGGGGTGTGAGCAGCTGATGCAACCAAACAATTCCTGAGTGGTTTGGGTTGGAAGGGACCTTAAAGCCCATCTCATTCCATCCCCTGCCATGGGACACCTTCCATTATCCCAAGTTGCTCCCAGCCCCATCCAACCTGGCCTTGATGTGGGAAACCTGGCAATGCTACAAAGGGCTTCCTCTTCCTAAGAGGACCAGCCTCGGTAGCCAAAGGTGTCTTTATGAATATCAAAAAAACCCCAGCTGGTGATTTCAAGATCCATCCTTTTCTCTGTGTTATCCAGGGATAGTGTTTTTCAGGAAATAACTCGTTCTCCCATGTTTCAGCCTCAATTCTGAGATTGGAAGCACCAGTGCAAAAATCCACATAGTTTTTAAGTCAAGAAATGATACTGAGACACAACCAGGGCAAGACCAAGTTCAGCCTGCAAATGATCACCTTGAGAGAGCAACTGCTGCAGAGCCCTTTATCTGAAAGTAAAATCAGCATCTACTGTACACTTACAAGGAAAAAAAAACCTGCTGCTGTTTGATGTCTTTAACAGCATCATCTCACTGTAAAAGTCTGAAAGTGCAAGGCTGCTTTCTGTTTCCAACTGTGCACTTTGCTGTGTTCTCAGAAACCAGGAAAATGTGCTGCTAAACTAACCCTAAAGCAGAAAAACCTTTCAGGGTTTAACTGGCCTGTATTAACACTGTAGAAATGGTAGAGATCTTGGTGACTTTGAAATTAAAATCAAGTTTTAAATGTTAAAAAATAAGATTGTGTATATTCAAAACTGAAAAAAAAAAGGCATTTCTACACCTAAAGATTATATTCAAGAAGGTGATTATTTTTTTCTAAGGTTTGGACTTGCAGTAATGGTTTTAAAAGAGATAACCTGAGCTGTGTTCATAAATTTTTTCAAATCATTCATTTTGCATTGAAGAAGGAAATGATCCACCTCTACCAGCTCTAACTACAGGTGAGTGGGGACTGGCCTGCTGCCTCTTTGGCTGTGAGCTGGAGAGGTTACACCACAACCAGTGACCCTGTGATGGGTAACAGCACGGCTCCAACCTCTCCTGAGCTCTGTGGCACCAGTGCTCACACACAACAGGAGGGTACAGGCCTTTTGTTTTGTTGCCCTTCACAGACTCCCATGGAGGAGCTCAGTGTCCTCTTTTTCCTCTCTCCATCAAAGAGCTCTCCAAGAGTTCCCAGGGTTGCTCATGCCCTGGTAGAGCAGGAACACAGTTGAGATGCAGTAAAAAGGGCCCTGCAGTGAAGCCCTGAAGTTCAGCAGTGCAGCTTTCACTGCTTCACTCTGCACTGAGATAAACCCCAACTCCATCTCTGGGGGCCCCTGGAACCACTGCACGTCTGTGGGATGCTGAACTAGGTGGTGAAATGGGGGGTTTGCAACAGCATTTGCAGTGTGAACTCTGCCCTGGCAGAACAACAGTTCTGAATAACATTCCTGGGGAATGGTGGGGATCCATCCTGCACAACTGGAGGAGCTCAGGCTGTTAAAAAATGAGTCACAAAGGCAGGAAGTGCAGGGAGAGCAGGATATGGTCCTGCAGGGATCCTGCACAGAGTGGAGCCTGTGGAAAGGCAGCTGTAGGGGCAGGTGAGCTCAGGAGACTTGTTTTTGAGGAGTTGAAGGCACGTTCACTCAGGGGAATTCTCCCACAGGAGGGAGAGGCAACTTTCCCAGGAATGAGTTTGTGTTCTTCTCTCCCTGGATTCCACTGGGAATGGCTCCCTACCATGGGAAGAGGATAAGATTGCAGACTTTTCAGAAGGGTGAGAGAAGGAGAAACAATCAAGGCCTCGGGAAGAACTGAGGTGTGTCTTTTCCCCAGGGCCCGGTGTTTGTAACACTGTCAGGTTTGGTGTTCGTACTGTTCTCACCTTCCTTCCACTCCTGGCACTTTTCGGGGATACCTGCTTTATCTTTCCCTCAAAGCAGGACAAGAGCACAAACAGACAACACACACTGTGTTTTATGTGGACTCGATGGAGTTTGGATCAGGAGCTGCACTGCAGGGTCCTCACGGATCCCTCCCAACCCCGGATATCGCGCCACTGTCCCACAGCAGGCGTGGAAAGGCTCTTCCCTTACCTCGATCCATTCATGTGGTCGTACTCCCTCTTGACATTGACCCTCACGGGCTGGTTGATCCACTCCTGCTGGGGGGGCAGGGGGTTGATCTTGTGGGGCTGCCCGTAGTCGGGGTTCCCTGAGGCCGTCATGTCCGCCTTGGGCAGGTGGGAGGCAGCGCCGTACGCGGAGTCAAACAGGGACTGGTCGTCGCTCACCACCGACAGAGCCTCCTGGGGAGAGAGAAAACAACGCTCAGGGCCTCACTAAAGCAGGAACTCCTCTCTAGTTCTCCCTTTTGAGCTGCTCAGCACCTGCCAGGGCCCTGCAGCTGCCCGGGGACTTGGCTGGAGTTGCCATCTGGCAACACCGAGGGTTGAATGGGAGCCCTTGGGGTCCCTCAGCCCTATGCAAAGCAGGGGTTGCTTTGCTCTGCTCTGCTCTGCTTTGCCTTGCTTTGCTCTGCTTTGCTGGGTGGGACCAGCGTTAAGGTTCACTTGACTTCTGCCAAGAGGGAAGGTGCTGCTCTGTCACCTCCGTGCTGCTCTGTCACCTCCGTGCTGCTCTGTCACCTCCGTGCTCTCAGGAGGCTCCTTCATGTGCAACTCGGTGCACTTGCTGCTCCAGGCCCAGCCCAAGTGCTGTGCAGTGGGTAACGTTTGTGCCCTGGCATTCCAAGGTCTCCACGTGTCCTTTCACAGGTCTGGGTGTTTGTGTGCTGAGGTTACTGCTGAGGGAGCCAGTGCAGGTCAGAGTTATGGGTGTTTGTGGTGGGAGAAAAAATGCATTACTTTACACTTTCTGTTTATTTTGTGGGAAGTGTAGGACTGGTGCTTTACCAAACAGTGCATTTCTAGAAATGCTTAAAAACAGGAAATTGTTATCCTTTTATTTTCTTTTTTTTTCTGCTGAAACTCCAAATATTGACAAGGAGTTTTGCTTATCAATTTCCTTGGGTTATGTGCTCAGGTTTTTCTAAATAGAGCGAGTTGGGCTCTGCTGGCTTTGGCACAGCCCTGGTGACTCAAAGTGCATCTGCCAAGGTCTGCATGTTCTTGCTGGAGCTCAGTTAACCACACAGAGCACAGCTGCCTTCAGGACTGGCACAGCAGAAACCGAAGGAGGAACCTCCCAAACTAAAAGCACACGCTATTTTAATGTCAATTAATGGAGCAACCTCCAAAACAAAGGCAGCAACACCTACTGTGTGCACTGAGCATTCAAAAGTGATGTGTGGGCAGCAGTGAACACACAGACAATCTTGGCTTTGAAAACTGGTGTGTGCTGAACCCCCCGTGCTCAAAACCCAGGGAACAGCCCCAAATATAAGCTTTTAAAAATAAGAAATTATTGTCCTCTCCCCACCTCCCCCCAGTCATAATTTCTGAGGTTTGTTTTGTAGATTCTTCCATGACCAAGGATGGAAACAGAAGTTCTGAAAACTTAGAAAAGTGAAGCTCATGGAATCCTCTGATTACACAAGAATCTAAGTGAAAATCAGGAATTACCAGGCCCAGGAGACCGTCACAAAAAGTGTCAGTAATTAGGAGTCTACTGGGTAAACATGAGAATCCATCCCAGCTCAAAATTAACCCACTTAGAGAGAGTCAGGTCAGTGCTCTGCATTTGCAAAAATCAGCACTTTTCTATCTCTGCTCTCAGATCTCGTAACAAACTCAATAAGCTGAAGTGGCCTAGAATTTAAGTGGGTCTGACTAAGGAGGAACCCTCAAACATCTGCACAAGTCCTGCTGAAGTTACAGTATTTGCTGTGACAATCTTGTGATCAGCCTCACACACTGGCTACATCAAACATCAACCAACAAAAAAGAGAGTTTTCAGCCCACACTGCCTATTGCTGCCTCCTGAAAGGAGCTCACACTCTGCTCAACCTTTCCAGCACCTTTTCCTTGGTGGATTCACAGCCTTTCAAAACCACCCCTCCCTTTCTCAGTAAGGGAGGGAGTGGAAGGTGCTCCAGGGAAGAATTGGTCAGAAACCCCTGAAAAGGGCTGGGACCATCCTGGGACCATTTCCAGGCTGCAAAGTTTGCCTGTGTAGGAGTGGACAAGAACACGAGGTGGTTCAGCTCTTGAAAGAGAGCAAAGATTCCCTTCAGAGGTCAGATGGAGTGATTCACTAAACTCAGGATGTCGGGCAGGGTTCCTCATTGACACATTTTCTGTGAGCCTCCTCTTCCTCTCAGTATGAAAAGTGTGGGATTCCCTTCACTATGGCCTGAGGTGGCGGGTGAACCCCACATTCCTGGGGTGCTGGACTGACTCAGGGCTCTCTAGACCCAAGTCCTTGTCTGGGCACAACTGCAAATTCAGCAAATAAAATTTTAAAATGTTTGGGTTTGGAGATTTCCAGTCTAAGAACATACATAGAATTGGGTGGTTTGTTAATTTTTTTTTAAAAGGAAACAACATCTAGGAAAATAACTATGATACTTATCCCACAAAAGCAGTGTGAGAGGTTGCCCAAAAGGTTTTTTTACAGCAAATACTGTAACTTCAGCAGGACTTATGCAGATGTTTTAGGATTCCTCTGAATTCATACTTAATCAAGACCACTTAATTTTAGGCTGCTTCTTCTGCCTAAAGTCATTCTGAAGAATCAGGACCACTTAATTCTAGACTGCTCTTTCTGTCTAAAGTAATTTTTCTTCTGAAGAAGATGGACAAATATTAGAAAGCAGGGATCTTGCTGGCCATCCCAAAAAAACCTACATGCAACAACACTCCAAAGGAAAGCCCTGGACTATGATCAGTGTTTGGGGCTGCATCCAAGCACCACTGTCTGCACACACAGGCTGCTGTGTGATACTCAGAACATCTGAGGGAGAAGCTGCTTCCTCAGATAAGGATCTTCCTTGAAAGACAAAGTGGCTGCTAAGTCCTGCCTACATGCAACTGGTGCTAACTGGGGCAGCGATGACCTCAGAAGCAGGTGACACTGAGAAACTCTGCCTTTTGCTGAGTTTTACTGCCTTGAAACCTCTGTGGCCCACGGGAAAAGAAATCCAAGTGCTCTGGCTGCCTGCAGCGGGAATGGTGGGAGCTGAACCCTGGCACAGTGGGAGCCACAGAGGCTCCGGGCTGAGGGCTGGGGGAGCTGAGCCACCCTGAGCAGATGGGGCAGAGATAGGGCTGGAGCACCTGCTCAGCTCCTGCAAACTGCAAACGTGGGGCTGGTGGCACACCAGAGTGGCACAGAGCCAGCCCTGCTGCCAGCAGCTCCACAGCCACAGCTGGCAGCAAAAACACGGGGGGCAACAAACAGGCGGCCTTTGGTGGCAGGGATCATGTCCCATCCTTTGGTGACAGGGATCATGTCCCATTCTTTGGTGGCAGGGATCATGTCCCATCCTTTGGTGGCAGGGATCATGTCCCATCCTTTGGTGGCAGAGATCATGTCCCATCCTTTGGTGGCAGGGATCATGTCCCATCCTTTGGTGGCAGAGATCATGTCCCAGCCTTTGGTGGCAGGGATCATGTCCCATCCTTTGCTGGCAGGGATCATGTCCCATCCTTTGCTGGCAGGGATCATGTCCCAGCCTTTGGTGACAGGGATCATCTCCCATCCTTTGGTGGCAGGGATCGTGTCCCAGCAGTCAGGGCTGCCTGGGCTGGAGTCACTGTCCCTGCAGGAGTTTAGGAAGAGACTGGATGTGGCACTTAGAGCCATGGTCTGGTTGACAAGGTGGTGTTGGGTCAAGGATTGGACTCAATGATCTCAGAGGTCCTTTCCAATGTGGTTGATTCTGGGATTCTGTGACTCTTGGAACAGGACAGGGCTCAGCTGACTCTCCCGGAGTTCCAGCCCTCAGTGCCAGTTGGGAAACATGTCCCCCCATCCCTGAGCTCACTCTGAGGGGCTCTGCCTGGCCAGGCCCAGTTCTGAAGGCCTGGTCTCTTCAGGGGGTGTTTGGCTGAGGCAGAGCTCAGTGTAATGAAATACCAGAGGGCAAGTTTCCCTCCCCTGGAATCGACAGCTCCTCACTGTTTGGTGAGGGGCAACTGGGAAAACACACCGAGGTGTTTCAGGTGCCAAAATAATGTGCCCAGACAGGCCCCAGCTCACCAGGGCTCCCCCCACATCACTGCCCCCCTCAGCCAGGCTGAGGCTCACACAGGGCCTTGTGTGTGTTACTCTGAATATATGTTACATTATATTGCCCCTGGGAATGGGCTAGCTTCACTTTTTCCAGGTTTTAATCACATTCCTGGCATAAATGTGGCAAGTCCCATCTATGGCAGCTCACACAGAACAGGCACGTCCAGCTGCCCCTGAAGCCCAGCCCTGGCACTGAGCTGGGCAAAGGAGAGGCTGGAACAGCCCTGCCAGGAGCTGCCACCCTCCTGCATCCCTCACACATGGGTCTGGGCTTGGCTGTTATTTATGCAGCAGCTCAGCTTGTTAAAGGGTGAATTTGCAGCTTTTCCTTTCTTTAGATGAGCTGTCTAGATCCAGGTCCCAGAGTGAGCCTGGGTTTGGCTCTGTGGGCAGAGAACAGCCAGTTTGATCCTGTGGTGGCACAGCAGGGAGGTCTGAGGGTCCTCCAGAGCTTCCAGCAAGTTATCCTGGTTCCTTACTGGGAAAGGGAGGTGGCCTGAATGCTTTAGAAAAGGCTCCACTTAGTGAATGAATTGAGCAGGACTTTTGAGAAAGGAGCAAGGTCAGGAGAACAAGGGCTGCTGAGGTGACCAGGCAGTGCTTGCAGCCCAGGAATCACCCAGTGGCCTCAAAAAGGGCCCTTTCCAGGTTCAGGCTGTGTGATTTCACTGAATATTGACTTTGAGCTCTCTACATTCACTTTTCTGGCCATAACCACATTTAAAAGGCATTGCTAAAGATCAAAGCTTCATCCTCCTCCACAAAGTCTGACTTAGAAGAGACAAAAATGCTGAGTACCAGAACCACCATGAAAAATTACTTCCACCTCTAGAAAGGTGATTTTTTTGTTTCCTTTCTTTTGCCCAGTAATGCACTTTCTCCACTCCTAATCCTGTGAGAAAATCACTCCTGAAATATTTTTGTAAAGAGCATGTTACCACCACAGACCCACCCCCTGAAGAGCCCAGACCCACGATGCAAACCCCAAAATTGGAGGTACCAGCCCCACACACGGCCTGAGGTTTGCACTGAGGAGCAAATGACTTTGGCACTGCAGTGCTCCAAGTCAGCACTTCTGCTGCCAACATCACATAAGAGCAGAGATAACATCAGACTTACAAGAAAATGAGTCAAATATAAAATTTAAAAAGGAGCAGAGTCTGTGTTGATCTCGGGGCAGCAAATTTGGATGGATTGGGCAGTGAGTTAGGGAGGCAGGAAGGCAGAGCATTATCTCATCCCTGCCCTTGATCCCTGGTGGAACCTTTGGGAAGCATTCCCCTCTCCATGCCCTTTTCAGTGCTCTGCTGCCCTGAGCTGTGCACAGTGTGGAGCACAGGGACACTGGGACACAAACAGGAATCTCTGGGATACACTCTAATATCTCCTCTCTTCCCAATCCACCTGACCAAACCAAAGAGAAATCCCTCTGCAGCTTTTCCAGCCCACTTTTCTCCAGGTTTGCTCCTGCTACTCCCTCTTCCTTACAGGATGTGCTGTGATTGGGGCAGGAACTCCACAAAATTCCCCCTGGAAAATTACAATCACGGGCACTTTATTGCCAACAACCACAATCCACTTTGTGCCCTTCACAAGCACTTTAAGTCCAGCTCAGGAGGTTTTCTGGGCTGCCCCTGGAGCTCCTTAACAAGAGCCTGGTGAATCCAGAGGGATCAGAGCCATCCCTGCCAAAGGGCATCTCTTTTACCTCTGTTACCTGCTTGCCCAGGCACACCTTCCACTAGCCCAGGTAGCTCAGAGCCCCTTTCCCTGCTGCAGCAAAACTAAGGCTTAAGAAGGAAGCAAACCTTTAAACCTGTGTCCAAGCTCCTGCAGATTTGAGGAATTCTGTGTGGATAAAGGAGGGCTTTCATTTAATTATTTTATGACATCCCCCACTGCAATATTTCACCTCAGTCTGCACTGGAGACACTCACAGCTGCAAAGCTGTCACCCAAATTTCCCTGCAGCTCAGGCTGCCTTTCCTTCCCTTTGCACCCAGGGTACTGCATCCAAGGGGAACTTGACAGTCTTGGAATACAGAATCCATGGAATACTCCTTCACAACTGGAATAAATGGGAAACCCCAACTTGGTAACTCAGGAGGAAACAGAGTAGGAGTAAGAAAGACAGAAATAACAAAACCACACCGAAAAATTGTAAAAAAACCACTGAAATTAGGCAGCTAAAAACTGGGGCAAAATGATTTTGCAAAACTTCTCATAAGGAAATATATATGTGTATAAATCCATCTTTTAGGTTTTATTTTTATGTTCATTATTCCCACAAAATTTCATATCCAGTGGCTAAAAGAAGGCTGCTAAAATCAATGCTCTTTTATTTTGATCTCAAGATTCCCAAAAGCTGACCCAAAAAGGATAA
This sequence comes from Calyptomena viridis, assembly GCA_013390005.1. Classification (NCBI taxonomy): domain Eukaryota; kingdom Metazoa; phylum Chordata; class Aves; order Passeriformes; family Eurylaimidae; genus Calyptomena; species Calyptomena viridis. Next base: position 157,130 of record WEIV01018847.1, on the reverse strand, counting down.
AAAATTAACTCATGCTTCTGTACTTCACTTGACTGCAGACACACACTTCTAGAATCTGGACTAATGATTTTTTCTCAGTCTAGACTTCACATTAATGGTTTCAGAGCCTGTTTTGGTTTGTTTCCAAGCAAATGGGAATAACCAGGTGTCAGTATTCCTCCCTGGCAAGTTGCTGCATTAGGGCTGATGATAAGGGGCTCAGACCAGCCCTGGAGCCACAGAAATTCCCAGGAGAAGCCTCTGTGTGGGCTCAGCACAGGACCAGGAGAGGAGATGGAATTATAAAGGAACCTGCCCAAAATTATCTCTGTGGCCTCTTGACCTCTGAAAAGGAATAAGGTGAAATGTGGGGCTGGAGAGACTGGGTGTGTCTGATGATGATCCCACCTCCATCCCACACATCCCTGAATCCTGGAGGTGTCCTGTCCTTTACGGAGAACAGCAGCTGTGCCCCGGGGCAGGGAACACCATCCCTGGGCTGGGACAGGGATTTCCCTCAGCACTCCTGACTTCTCCAGTGCTTCCCACCCTGCTGGCACTGACACAGGGAGCAGGGGATGAGGTGCTGCCCATCAGGACAAACCACAGCTTCTGTTCCCAGAAAATTTGGGAGGATTCCTCCCTGATTCTCCCAACCTAGACATATGGGATGATTTGGGATGAAGGGCTGAACCCTGTGGGTAGAATGGGAAGCCTGTCCCAAGGGCTGGAAGCTTAGCTTGAGCCAGGTTTATTTTCTTATTCACCTCCAGGAAGGAACCAGCCTAACCCAGCTGAGGCTGAGGACTGTGTGATCCCTCCAGATCTTTTCCAAGCTGGGTCATGTTCCCAGAAAATCAATCAGCCTTTGCCATGTATTTACACTCCCCTCAGCCACTTCTATTTCACCCACAGAATCCCAGGATGTGCTGAGCTGGAAGGGACCCCCAGGGATCCTGGAGTCCAACCCTCAGCCCTGCACAGCCCCAGCCCCAAGAGTCCCCCCTGTGTCCCAGAGGATCATCCCAGCCCTCCTGGAGCTCTGGCAGCCTTGGGGCTGTGCCCACTGCCCTGGGGAGCCTGGGCAGTGCCCCCCCCCCCTGTGGGCAAAGCACAACCTGGTGCTGAGCTCCAACCTCCCCCTGCCCTGACACAACTCCAGCCATTCCCTGGCTCCTGGCCCTGGTCCCCCAGAGAAAAGGGTCATCTCTGCCCACAGCTTTTCTCCTCCAAAGTTCTATTCCTCTTCTCACTAAGACTTGGCATTGTGTGGGTGATTGATTTTCAGAGCTGGGCGCTCAAATCCACCACATTTTAGCTCCCCATCCTTTTAATTTTTATTTTTTTTTCCCCTCACACTTGTGAAATAATTGACTTGGGCTGAGCAGATGTGTTTGTAAACAGAGACACATGGATCCCACTGGGAACATACCCACTCCAGCAAATATTATTGTAGCGTTTTATGGGCTTTTCTGCTGAAGACACGGGGAGGGAAACTGCAGGATGGTTTGGGTCTGGCTTCCTGACAAACCCAAACTATCCAGAAGCATAAATGCAGTTTTCTGCTACACAGAAATCCTGTGCTGACCTCAGCTTTGTGCTGCAGCACCCACTGCCCAGCTCTCTCCTTGATGTGGTGCCAGAGGCTGCTTTCCAGTGGCAAATATTTCATCAGGAGTTTGCAGCCTGACCGAGCACTTTGTGTCAGGAAACTTGAGCCACTTTCAGCTGCATCTGCCCATTGCAGCAGTGCCACCTTTCCTCTCAAAGCAGAGCTTTTGGGTGGTATTTTTACTCATATCAGAAACTGAGACTATCTGAGGATGCTGCAAAGAAACATGCAAAGAAAAATTGAAGCTTTTAAATACAAATTATTCACCCTTGAAAGAAAAATAATAAATGGAGAAACCCAAAAGTATTGGGGGGTTGAGAGAGAGGATGAGTCCCATCTCTGTGCCTCCTCTTTAGCAGGCTGCCTTGGAAAAGGACAAAAAATAGAGTCTTAAAAGCCTGAAGAAATAGGTGCACCCCCCAAAACCTTATCTTTGCAGTTTGGGTTCCTACTGCCAAAACACTGGAAACTGTGAAAAGAGTGTTCTCCCAGGAATCCAGGCTCTGGGAGGTGGCAGTTGGGGGACACACAAACATTTCAGGTTGTGACTCAGAGCTCCAGCAGTGCCCATTCATTAGTTTTTAGTCCCCTTTGATACCATTGTCCCGGGGACATTCACAACCCTGCAATCGTATCCTGTTTTGTTCCCTGACACCATTCCCTGCACAATCGCAGGAAGCCCATCAGGAAACATTCCTCGGGTGCTGTTATGTTTCCATCCGCAGAGAACAAAACATGCACTTTCAGCCCAAGATGACTTGTCCCAGACTGAGGAAAAACAACAGCCTGAAAGGATCCCGGCAGCGTCTCCAGGAGCGAGGGCAGCGGTGCCTCCCCCTGGGCAGGGCTGGGAGCCCCGAGCACTGCTCCTCACCCGGGGATGCTCAGCCATGGGAAGGCTCAGCCAAAGGAGAATCCAAGGCTTCACCCACCCCTGCAGTGCCCAGTGCAAGGTCTGGATGCTGGAGCAGAGGGACAAACAGTGCCCTGAATCCCAATCCTGTGTGACTTGGGATTTCCAGCATTAGGGCTCGGGTCTATCTGTGTCCTGGGTTTGGCCTTGGTCCCTGAGCTGTGTTTGGATTAAAGCTGTGTTCAGGGTCTTGGTTCTCATGATATTCAGGGCATAAACTCAGGGTTTGAGCCCAGGCTGGGTGTCAAGTGTGCATCACATGGAGCACGAGATAAGAGGGAAAGGGGTGGTGGTTCAGGACTTGCAGGAACCTGTTTGTTCCCCAAGAACCACGTGCTCCTGATGGAGCACTGGGAACCTGCTGTGTGCCTCTCAGCCAGAAGAATGGCTTTTACTGGGATGGAAAAGCCCTGAGGTTGAGATTCTTCAAAGAGCCTGAAGTCACACAAATCACACTCACATTTAACAGAAGTTTGGAGTCACAGTCCCTCGAATTTCTCTGAAATATGAGGTTTAAACCTCATGAAAGGAGCAGGGGAGCAGGGGAGGGTTAGGCCTGGCTGCTCACACTGATGCCATCCCTGAAGCCTCTGCTGGCTCCTGATCCCCTTCCCAACTGGTCTCCTGTGCTTGGCAGAGGAACTGAGGGCTGTCACCCTGCTGGGATGGCACAGATCCGTGTTTTCCTTGTGCACTGAGCCCAGCCCTGTGGCTCCAGGGACGGGATTGTTTCTGCAACGCCTATAGGAACAGCAGAGATTTTGTGAACAAGCCTGCTCGTGGCATTCCAAGGAAAACAGCACAGCAGGATTACACAGAGATGTTTTCTTTGTCAATCTCCATCGAGATATTTGAAGAGGAAAACCCAGATTACACCAGTTCCCAGGGGCTTTTGATTTCTTCACAAAGAAACACTGGTGTTTTAATTTCAGGGCAAGAGGAAGGTCCTGGAAGGATTCAGGGACAGTCATCCCTCCCACCTTCAGGACAGGCCAGAATCCCATCCTGGTACCTGGGCTGGACCCAAAGTTAACATTACAGCACAGAAAGGAGTTGACAAGGTGCTGTTATTCCTACTGATCTCAAACATCACAGAGAAGAGACCACCCCACCAACACTCCTGCTTCAGGGAACTGCAGGAGGAAAAAGCCTTCTGCTGCCTGTGCTTTAGTGAAGCTGTTGCTGAGGACAAACACACACTGAATAAACACCTCCAGTGCCATCTCTGGTATTGCATCTCCAAGAATCAGGCAGTGAATGCTGCCTCCTGGCTCACTCAACAGCAAATGGGAGAGTAAAAATTAAAAAAGGGTCTTTTAGAGTTGTAATAATGTCCCCACACCTCAGTGTCCCTGTCCAAAGGGCTCAGACTTTGTAAAGTCATCCAATGTCCTTGGAGAAGGAGGTCACAGGAGTGATGAGTGACAAGTGTTATCCCAGTCAAAGCAAAACTTACTTTCCTCTGAGGCTGAGCAAAAAAACTCCTTATCAAAATCTCTTATCAGTGACCATTAACAGAAAGTCTGTTGGCTTTATCAGCTGAGAAGGGCTTTGAGCCTGGCTTAGATAAATGAGGTCTCTTGCTACTGATACCTTGAGAAGTCATAGACTCACAGAATGGTTAAGTCTGCACCCTGGGATGGTTTTCCACACCTGTGAGATCTGATGGCTGGTTCTTCCCAGCTCCCCTTGGCCTTGGGGAAGGAAGGTCCAGGAATGAGTCCATGGCAGGGAGGGAAGGAGCAGCCCCAGAGCCAGGGCTGCCAGCAGGTAAATCCCAGCCCTGAGCCAGACCCAGTGCCCTGGCTGGGGCAGATCACTCAGCTCTGCACTTCTCCTGGGCTCGAGGGGAGGCTAAAAATCTGTACCAAGGGCCAGTTTGGGGCTGATTCTGTCAGGTTTGTGTCACCTCCAGGACCTTTATTGAGACCTTGACATAATTCACACTGTCCTTCAGCAGATCCCCCTCCCCCAGCAGTCAATGTGATAGGTTTGTTCTGGTTTATTTTGGTTTTAAATGAAAATCATTCGTTCTGGCCTGATAACAGGACTGTGGAGCTGTCAGGCTCCCACTGCCACAGCAATGATCCCAAAAGACAAAGCCTCTCTCAGAGGTGCCATGGAGACACACATGGGGTTGCCCCATTAATTTTACAGCATGAGAACCAACACAGAGTCTGCTCAAAGTCAATTTGTACAGTGTAACTAAACTAAGACTAAATCCCAAGCTCTCCTCAAAGCTCTGTCTCCTCCAGAGCAGAGGATTCCCCTTTCCATCCAACACTTTGGGATGATTTCTGAGATGATTTGCAGCATGTTTTCCTTTTGCTGCAGAGTTTCTCACACTCACACCACGGTGACTGACATAATTAAGAAGGAGGCCTCTGAGCACATCTCCATGTTCTCAGCAGAGCTGATAGGACTGGGCTTATCTCAAACGGGGCAAGTCCCCTGAGCTGTGTTGAAAAGCCTTTTATCAGATGAATTTAAAGAGTTCTCTCTGAGATGTAGTTCTGCAGCTCTGGCAGGAAAATGGAGCTTCTGGCTGAATGTGCCCTGGTTTTGGGTAGCACTGGGGTGAGGGAGCAGGACAAGGTGCTGTTTGTGGGGCTGGCAGGACAAGGCTGCTCCTTGCTCCTTCCCAAAACAACGCTCTGCTCCCTCAGCCAGGGGAAAACCCTGTCAGAAATGGCTTAACGATCTTCTAATATTTCCCTGCAATTAAAGGCCACATCTGTCTCCCAGACCCCGTCCTCCTCTGCTAATGTACAGACATGAACTAAACAGTCTGTCCTGTCGCTCCACGGGTAACAAAGGGGCCCATTCATGGCCCAGGCACTGGGGCTGTGCCGTGTGTGTGGAATGAGGGAGAGTTTGCATTGGGAGAGCAACCTGGGCTGGAGCAGCCAGAGGTTTCTGCTCTAATAAATCAATCCCTTTCCCCAGCTAATAAAGCAGGGGAAAAAAACCTCCTAATGCTGCCCAGAGAGGCACCCACAGCTCTGGGGCTCAAGGGAGAACCTACTTGCTGTTGGAGGGATTAATAAAATAGGGATCAGCTTGGCTGGGATTTTTCAAGCCACTGAAGAGAAGGAGCCACCCCTGGCCCGAGGAATTTGGGTGTCACCTCTGTGGCCTGAGCTGTGGGAGTGGGTTGGCATTTCACTGGGTCAAAGGTATGGTTCTGTTCTTACCAAAAAAATGGGAGCAGAGAATGAATCCCAGAAATGGGACGAACAAAAAATAAGCCACCACACAACCAACCACCTTTCAAAGAGCCACTTCTGATTTTGGTGACACTGAGGGCTTGAAAACAAAGCAAATTAATTCGAGGCACACCTTGGCATGGACCCAAACCAACACCAACAGGATGTTTTTCCCCATCTAAGAGTTCCAGGCAGTACCTGCACGTTTCTCCAGATGGGTTGTTTAACGTGTTACTTGGGGAATTGCCTGTTGAGGGTTTTTTTTCCTCATTTCTTGGCAGCTTGGCTCATGTTTGGTCATGGTCTGTATCTCTGTCGTCTTAGTGCTTCCACAGCACAAACAAATATACTACGAATGTTCACACCTCAACATACCTCATTTCCTCAGCTTTCAAGCAAGCAGGAAATGTACAGGAAGCACAGACAAGATGGTCCTGTGGTTTCAATGCTCGAGTGGTATTTGGGAAATGTGGGCTCATTTACCAGCCAGGCAGCAAAATTGTTTGTTCAGCTCAAGCAAAACTGTAAAATAAGGGGTGAAAGTGGGTGTCGAGGCCACAGGGTAAGAGATGGACAAATGAATGTGGTGGGATATCCTTGTCATATCCTGGGAAACTTGTGGAGGCTGTGAGAGATTTTCCAACCCTGATGTTGGACAGGAGGTCAAAATGATCATCCAGAGAAGGCCACCTTGAGTTGACTGAAACATTTGGTTTCAGAGATTCTGAAAGTTTCATTGCAGTTTTAACCTTTTCAGTTTTCTTAAAATACTGCAGTTGGCTGCTGGTTCCAACTGAAGAGCAGTTTCAAAAGAAAACTTGAGCACTTGAGAAAGCACCAAGTAGGGCTTTGATCAGCCTGTCAAAAATCAGCCTTTCCAGTGACTAAACTTTGACAACTTTGCATCTTTCTGATGAAAAGACACTCATTGGAAAAGGTCAGACCTTATCTAACATGAATCTCCTTGTACAGGTCCCTACAAACACAGAGTGAATTCCACCACAGCATTCAGGCATAGGGCCAAATTAAGATTTTTTTAGGCTTTTCACTGTGCCAGCAAAGCCAGTGGAAGCTTTGCCTTTGCCTTTGGGGTGATGTATGACCCAACCTCCCCTGTAACTCTGTATATTTGTGCACTTTAGTGCATGAATGACTCCAACCCAAACACCCCCAGTACCTGTCCTGGCAAATTTTCAATATCCAAGCAGTTACAGCCTGTAGAATTTTAATTTTATTTTTAATAATTTATACAAACACCTAAAGAACTTAGAAGCTCAGAAATAATTTAAGAAAATCTATTTAATTCTTGATTCTGTTGATGTCATTTGCCTGTGCAGGTACCTCAATATCTTTAATATGTTTTATTTTGATATCATGGTGACTAAAACTACACCAGATTCCCATCCTGGAGGGAGGTGAAGGTCTTGGAGAGACACACACCAGGACCAAATGAAAAGTGCATTTTCTTCCTGGGATGCAGGAGCAGCTCTTGAAAACCTGACCTACATCCCCTGGGGGTCTGATGTTCCTCCCAGCCCTCAGCACTCAGGGAGCACAATGGGGCTCCTGGAAAACACAGGTTTGGGAAAATCCCACATGAACATCCAAGGGAATAATCATGTGTCCCTCCTGGCAGGTCTAACAGGCACTTTCCTCATCAGCATCCTCTTGGGAGTGAGATTTTTGCCAGCCAATATTCAGGAATTCAGCAGAGTCTCCTTATCAGCTGCCCTGGGAGTTTGTGGTGATGATGGTGAAGACAATTTCTCTTCAAGGGGACAACAGCAGGGTTTGAAACATTGCCTCAGATGATGTTTATGGGATGGACAGCAGGGAAGACAATCAATCCCTCACACACAACAGAGTTTTGGGAGGACATGGGGTCACTTTGGAGACTTGCTGGCAAAACACCTCCTGGAGATGCTACAAAAAAGGGGGAATAGTGAAAATGCCATTTGGAATAAAGCACTTCTGAATAAGAACCACAGAATGATTTGGGTTGGAAGGGACCTTAAAGATCCTTTTGTTCCATCCCCTGCCATGGGCAGGGACACCTCCCACTTCAAATTAATGGATGGAAAACTGTGTGAGAGCTGGGAATGAATGAGGCAGAGAACCCTGGAAGAAGGAGCTCTCAGGATTCACACACTTGCACAACAACTGCAGCTCAGATGAAAGCTCTAAAGTGGAGATGGTGACTTTGCAGCAGCACTGAGAGATTGGAGAGATATTAAAGCCTCTATGAAGCCTCCGAGCTGCAAAGGTTCAACTCTTCCCCCAAACTCTCTCCTTTTGGTTGTGAACGAGAAGGTAAAACAGGCAGAATTCACTGAGCCCTGGCACAGGCACCTACAAAAATAAATCTGCAGAACCATCAAATAAATAATAAAAATAATAAATAATAAATCAGAGAACCATCAAATCCAAGGTTGGAAGGGACCTTAAAATTCATCCAGTTCCACCCCCTGCCCTGGGCAGGGACACCTTCCAATACCCCAGGTTGCTCAGAGCTCCATCCAACCTGGCCTTGGACACTTCCAGGGATGGGGCAGTGGGAAGGACAAGGTTGGGCAAGAGCTTCTATGTGGTGACATTCTAATTATACACTTAAATGTAGGTGTGGAGAAGCAGAGACTGGAGATCATGGCCAGATCATTTCACACCCCTTTCACTGCTGTAATTACAGATGTTTTACTCTCCCCTGCTATTTCTCCATGGCCCTGTAGATGTGACATATTTAGGGACCTCAGGGTTAAGCAGGGAAATCATCAAAGAAAATGTTAGAGGGTGTTGTTCCACATGTCAAAATATTGCCTGGCTTTGTCTCACAAATAAAGGTCACGTTCAGGGGGAGATTTTGTGCTGCTTTTCTCATCTGTACAAGACTTTTCTTAACACACAATCACACGAGGCACGAAGATGTCCCTCACTGAGGCTCAAACAGCACAACTGCTGCAAAATCAGGATGAGGGCACAGTTATTTGGGTCTCACAGCACTGCCTGGGGTGCTGGGCCACAGGGTGAGGTGTCTTCAAATATGAATCAGGCAGGAAAAATACATTTTATCCTTCATTTAAAGCTTTTAAATTCCCACTGTGTGCCTGAAGTCAGTGAATATGAATTTGCACAGGGGTGAAGTCTCCCTAAGCAGGAGCAGGGACAGAGCATTCTGTCTCTGTTTCCTTCATCAGGCCTTTCCCCCCATCCTTGCCTGCAATTCCCATTTCCTTCCTCTCCTCTCACATGAAACGGATCCACTGCCCACACCCACTCAGCCCCATTTGCTCACAATCTCAGGCAAATTGGTTTACAATGATCTTTTTCAAAAATATGAGCTTCTGAGCATTTTTTCCCTTGTTTGTGGACAGCAGAACATGGATTAGTTGGGTTCTGGTTCCTTCTCAATGGGAAAGTTTCTCTGTCCATCTCATGGCAAAATTCTCTTTAACCATTTGCTCATATAAGCTGAAGAAACAATTTATAATTGCTTTAGTTGGGTAAAAATGGGATTGACTCTCTGGTTAAAACCAGCCATACACTTAAAAGACAAATCCAAGCTTAATAAAGCTGAATAATATAAATTTGGGCTTGTTTTTAACTTTAGGAGGGAACTTTTTAAGACTCAAGGAGCACAATATCTTCTTTGGACATGCCCAAGTTATTTTTAATATATGACCCTCAGTTTTTGGCTTAATTTGGGTGGAAGGAAAGTCTAAGCCATTTGGCAAGTATTTATAATCCAAGCTTTTGGTTCATTCTGTTCAGTAAAAAGCACGATGCCAACACTGTTCAAAAAAATGAGCTGTTTGAATGAAATTGCTGAGTTAAAAACTGTACAGTTACAGGAACCTGCAGTTTACTTCTCTAAAGATTTAATTCATACTTTAGGATCCAGGGACTTCCATGTGCAATTTGTTTCCTCTCTTCTTGTGGTATTTATGTGATTAACAGGCAGATGTAAGTGTGACTTTTGCTTCTGTTTTCACTGAAATAACAAATCCACTTCAACAAAACACACATTTCAGTAAATATCGAGTATAAAACCTGCTGGGAGGAGTTTGCATTTCTGCTTTTTTTTTGATCTGTGTTTTAAGGGGCTTAATTTCATTTGACAGTCAAAATGAAGAATGTGCACAAATCGAAATCCCCTGGGATGGGAAATTTGTAAGACTGTGACTTATAATATCATAGAATCCCACAATGGGAGTTGTGGAAATTGTTGGAAAGGACCTTAAAGCTCATCCAGTTCCACCCCCTTCCATGGGCAGGGACAACTTCCATAGATCAACCCCTGGCTCTGAACACTTCCAGGGATGGGAAGAGTATATTAAAGTGTAATTAAGCAATCAAGTGTAATTAATTGAAGTGTATTTAATTTCAATGTCTCTAAACATTCAGGTCAAGCCATTGACTCACTAACACAAGACTTGACCATTTTGCTGCCCTGAATTCTTAACACAAAGAATATTGTTCAGCTCATTGATGATGAACATGAAGCTCAGGGGAACAAACCACATGTGAACAGAATTTTAGACAGAAAAAGGCATTTTTGCTGAAGCCCCGAGCAGCAGAGAAGGAGGTTAATGCATGTGTTAGTGTGTGGACTGGAGTCACACCCTCACCCAGACACAAACCCTGTTCGAGCTGCAGAAAGAACAACAGGAAATGGCCGGGGGTATTTATAGCATTATTGTGTTTATCCCCGAGTGATGTTCTGCACAGATTATGATGGAGCTTTTCGTGGGAGAGGCTCCAGCCCGTGTCAGCTGGAGCTCTGTGAGCCCCTCACCCCTGGGCTCCTGCCAGACCCTCCTGTCCCCCCGTGTCCCTTAGAGCTTTGCTGTGACACCTCCAAACCCGAGATGGGGCCAGGACCCCTCCCCGCCCCCGTGCAAACAGGAGCCCTGGGAACCACCACGTTTGGCCCCAAACGATTTGTTTCACCAGATTTGGCAAATCCATTGTGAGCTGTCAGGGGGGAAACCAAACCCTCACACGGCAGAGGTCCTGATTTCTGCAAAATGCAGCCCCTGCTACGACCAGGCAAAATTTTGGGTCATAGTAACAAAGAAATTGATGACACCAAATGTCTTTTTTCAGTACCCAGGGCTCACTTTTCAGGATAGATTAGTCCTTTCACGAAATTCTCTTTAGGGAATCATTTCCATGTCCTTTATTTTCAGGTGAGGTATTGAAATACCTTCTAATTTATCCTTTTCTCTCAAACAGGCATTCAGCAAAATGTAATAATTTCCATGGATAGATCACCTCCATATCCCCAGCCTCAGCTTTGCCATCTCTCTCTGATATGAACACATAAATAGATTTTTTTTTCTAATTCATTCCCATTGTCTGAATTTCCCTGAAGAGGAAAAAACAACCAAATATGGGAGATGACATAGATAATCTAACAATTAAATATCTGTGTGGGGTAAAGAACCCTCCACCCACTCACACAACCTATGCACGTACATTCCCCTCTCTGCAGAGCAGTTGAGCTCAGATACAGCACGTTAAAATAATAATGATAAAAAGTGTAACTCCAGGAGCACAAAACCTGCTATTACTTCATCGTCAGAACAGTATTTACTTATCTCAGTCACATCTGAGGTTTGCTCAGCTCACAACGTTCAGCTCATTTCTCTGTTTACACCCCACGATATCTGAAAACCTTGATTAAAAGCAATCAGAAGAATCCATCATATGACACTGAGACCATTTACAGCCCGTGGCAGTTATTAGCAAATGTCAACCTTCCCTTTGCGAAAACAGAAGGAAATCCTGCTTTAATTTAAGCTTCCAGACATCATCCTTCTCTATCTCTGCAGTAAATCAGAGCATCTCCACGCTGCCATTGTTTGCAAATATAATAAGTCCCGGGTTTGTGTGTTTAAAAAACAAACAGCGAGAGCAAAGCATCAGGAAGTGGCTGTGAATGGGAGCAGAGCATGGGATGGGAGCATTAATTACTGCAATTGAGCCAATGCCCCGCCAAGCTGGGCCCTGAATGCCCTGCAAACCATTATCACTTCTTCATTATGGTGGCGCTGATGAAGAGCAGCTTCCCTGGGCTCATTTGCATCATATTCTGACAGGTGCTGCTCCAGGTGTCCCATTGTCACTGGGAATTAATAAACGGGATTCAGCTCCCTCTTGCTTTTATCGTCTGTGTGAGAGAGGGAATAATAGCAATTGGGCTGGGGGTGGGGGCAAGGCAGAATATCCGAGCTCCCCTCCCTAAAAGGCCTTTCCTGGGGGGTTTGCCAGGTTTAATGTTCAAATCATGAGCTCTCACACTGCTTCCTCTGCATCCCTGACCTGTCAGAGAACCTCCAGCCCTCCCTGGTGTGGGAAAGGGCTGAGGTTGGCACAGGGCACTGCAAAAAGGTCTCTTTCTCTCTATCAACCAAAGTGGTGGAGCACCAGTCACCCTGAGCTCCCTCTGATTTGGTTTAAAGCCTTGCTCTGAGGTACCAACCTCCTCGGATGCCCTTGTGACAGTCCCTGTTGGGCATCCTGCACTCTGTTGGCATCTCAGGTGCTGCCTGACCCTTCCTTGCCACTTCACAGCCTAAAATTAGACTCCTAAAGCCACCCTGTTGTTGTTATTTCTTGTTTTATCCATTCAAGATGATGCTGATCATTAGGGGGATGCATAATTAGGGTGGTGATAATGATCATTAATACTGATCATTAACAGGATGCACCCAGCAATCGCCTGCTTTAACTGAACATAATCTTAATTAAACAAGGAAAGGTATTTATAGCTGGGGTTTCAAACTTTTTAGGATATAATTTCTAGCTCTTCCCTGCAATCCTAAGAAACTCTTTTATTAACTAAATGCTGGTATTCTATGTAATTAGAATATAATTCAGACTTTCCAGATGAAAACCACAAGAGCACTTTTCTAAACCAGACTGATTTATGCCCAGGGGAGCAGCTGACTGACCATGTCAGGAGATCAGGTCTTCTACCCTTCAGGTTGCCTCTCTGGATTACCTTTTTATTCACCTTGTGCAAACTTTTATATAACTCGTGCATCTTTTTATTTACCTTGTGCACCTTTTTATTTGGCTTGTGCACCTTATACACCTTCTGGATCTTTTTAAATAACCTCTGCATCATTTTTTTACCTTCTGCATCTTTTTATTTACCTTGTGCATCCTTTCTATACAACCTGTGCATCTTTTTATTTACCTTGTATATCCTTTATATACCTTGTGCATCTTTTTATTTACCTTGTGCATCCTCTTCATGAAACTTGTGCCTATTTTTATCTACCTTCTGCACCTTTTTATTTACCCTCTACATCTTTTCATATACTTCATGCCCCTTTTTATTTACCTCGAGCACCTTTTTTATTTACCTCGTGCATCCTTTTTACATAACTTGCTCATCTTTTTATCTTTTTATTTGCCGTCTTCCTTTTTTTTTTTTTTTTAATTTCGTGCATCTTCTACACACCTTCTGCGCCTTTTTATTTACTTTCTGCACCTTTTTCTTTGCGTTCTGCACCCTTTTCATTCGGATGAGCAAGGAACGAGCCTCACCAGGGTTTCAACCCTAACCCCGCCCAACCTCCGCAGGGCAGGGGAGGGCTCCGAGCTTGCTCAAAAAGCAAAACCCGTTTTAACAGCATTTTTTTTGCCCCTTTGTCTTTTAAGAATCAGCTTGCAACGAGTGGCACTTGCTAAATGACTGTGGGAGCAGCCAAAGGGTGCAGCCCCCTCTCTGGCTGTGCAGTCCCACTCAGGTTCGTGTGGAAGAGCTGCCACTTCTGCGGAGCTTTGAGACACAAGAGCTGCTCCCTGTTGGAGCCTCCACTGACAATTTGCCCGGGTGAGATGTGGGAGCGTTTTTTTCCCAGCAGCCCCAGATGTAACGATGGGAGCGCTGGGACAGGGTTACACCCCCGGGCACAGCCAGGGGTTCTGTGCTCCCCACACTCCTTAGACACCTTTCTGCCCGGGAAAGGCAACCCACGGCCAGGGAGAGCTTGGGATCTGTGGCTGCAGGGCTGGAGATCAAGGACTGCCCTGGGGGGAGGGCAGGAACCTCCCTGGGATCCTGGAGGGTTCTCCAAGCTCAGCTCAACGTGTCCCAGGAGGTTTCTGTTAATGCAACTGCTTTAGTTGTAGGGGCTGCAGGGCAGAGACTGTTTCTTTCTGTGTTTCAGAAGTGACTAGAACATTTTACATCCTATAAATAGTGTCTTTCCTAGTTGCAAAAGCCTCAACTCTTCATCCAGCTGCTTTGAACTTGATTTCAGATTTTCTCCTGATGTTTTAGGCACCTACACATTTTTATCCAGGGCTTACGAAGCTCTTTGTGGAGATTTGTCAGTTTTCAGCCTCACCTCAGAGGAGCATTACCCATTAGTGTTTTACAATTAGGAAAATCAAGGCACAGAAACCTCTAATGATTTGCCCAGGGTTTCTGGGTAAGAAGGAGGAATCAAGCCAAGGATTCCACTTGCAGGAATTCCACTCTTCACCAAGTCTAGAGTTTTCGAAAGAGGGACAAGTGAGCTGATTGTTATCTGCTGAGCAGAGTAGAGACCAGATGAGAGATCTCTCCTCTTCATCTTCTCACTAAATAATAAATGGCTGATTCTGATCTGAGATGCCACGAAAACTTTGTTACAGATGATGTCAGGTTTCTGAGCATGTTTCTTTTCTAGAAGCCTCCTCATCTCCACAACCCATTAACTAAATCATAGCAAAGAGTGAATAACCAAGGCACGTCTTGGACACCATTCCTGGGGGAAATACTCCACCACCTGAGCGTGAGAAAACCTCCAGTTCCCCTGTGACATTACTGAGCTAATACACCCTGGAGGATGGATCCTATTCCAAACAGCCCAAGGAATGGGGAGGCAGGAGATAAAGAGGGAATGACCAGTCCTGCTGAGAGTTCGTTGCCTTCTTGAGGTTGTACAGAAAGTCACTGGCAGAGCCAAGAATGGAAGTCAAGTATCCTGGATCATAATCTCATGTTTTAAGCACAAAACCTCATGGTTGGGTGTTATTTCCTCCAACACATCTGTTAGTCTTAGAGCAAAGCTGTCCTTTGTAGGATTCCCCCAGGGGATCCTGGAGCTGCCCATCCTGCCCCACTTGAGCACCTCAGCAGTGCTGTCAGTGAAATATCCTCCATCCAGGCAGGAATGCAGCTGCATCAATCCATGTCCCCTCCACACCGGGTTCAGTCACAGAAAGACTCAAATAAAAAACAAGAGCCAAGGACTTGTCCCACAAAATAACTTTGGAAGAAAAAAATTTGGAGAGGGACTTGGGACAAGGGCCTGGAGAGACAGAGGGAATGACTTCACACTGAAAGGGGGCAGGATTAGATGGGATATTGGGAAGAAATCCTTCCCTGTGAGGGTGGGGAGGCCCTGGCACAGGGTGCCCAGAGAAGCTGTGGCTGCTCCATCCCTGGAAGTGTCCAAGGCCAGGTTGGAGCAACCTGGGATA
Source organism: Calyptomena viridis (assembly GCA_013390005.1). NCBI lineage: Eukaryota > Metazoa > Chordata > Aves > Passeriformes > Eurylaimidae > Calyptomena > Calyptomena viridis. Next base: position 141,943 of record WEIV01018847.1, on the reverse strand, counting down.
GTGGGAGGTGTCCCTGCCCATGGCAGGGGGTGGAACAAGATGAGCTTTAAAGTCCTTTCCAACCCAAACCATTCTGTGATTCTGTGATACATATAACATTAGCATTGCCTTAGACACCTATTTTGTAACTGTCTGTTTAACTCCACCAGTTTAACCTGCAGTTTTTCCAGGGTAAGAGCACAGCCACCCTCCTCTTGTCCCCTGTAGCTGGTGATACTCCAAAGCCCTTTGGTCACTTGGTGTCATTGAGCCCTGTGGGGACAAACACTGGCTGTGCCCACATTGGGTCAGATCTCCTTTACAGACCCAAACACTCGGGTCCAGTTGGAGGAGCCTTGGGAAGACACATCTGAAGGAGTGATGGGAAGCAGAGGGTGGTTCTGGTGTGGTGGGAGAGGCTGTGACACCAGCACACACCTTCCCACCCTGGAGGTTCAGCTCAACAAGGCAGGGCTGAGCCCCTGAGCCCTGAGAACTGCTGTGGTGCTGCCCTGGGTGAGGAAACACCCGGGCAGCACTTGGGAGAATGGTCTGGCAGGACTTGGAGGGATTTCTTCCCTCAGCCCACTCCATCCTGCTCCCTGTCAGGAATGTCACCTCTGTGCTGTGCACTTCCCTGCCCATCACACCCTGCCCTGAGCTTTGCCTGCCCCCCAGACCCCTCCAGGCTGGCACAGAACACGTGGGGAGCAAAGTGCTGCTCACAAGGTAGAGTTTCTGTGGCTTAGGGTTATGGTAATTAATAAATCCCTTTTTATTTTTGGAAGCCTGCAGCTGTTAGTTTTGAAACAGCCGAGCCTGGAGCTGCAAAAAGGTAAGAAATGGGTGGCAGAAAGGGACAATCAGGGCAGAGCTGAGCCTGCACTGCCTGCTGGGTTTTAAAATGTAAGAAGCCATCTGGTATTTAGGCCTGGTTGAAATTTTGGCTGTGTGTGTGTGCTCTGTGTGTGAATCAGTGAAGCAGCTCCACAGGCACATGCTGTGCTGGTCTGCAGGGCAGGGCACCTGCTGCAGAGCTCTGCAAAACCTCTTGGACTTCACACCTCTGGACAGCCCAGAACGGGCTTTGGTCTGAGGGGAAACATTCCTGCAATGCTCCAAACCCACCTTAAGGTACGTGCAGGACCCACAGGATTGATGGCTATGCCCACGTCTCAAGAACATGGCAGAAGGTTGTTGAATTTTAATAAAGAGTGTAATAATGAGACCCTCTGGGTCTCTCTGTGTTCATTACGTGGCACTGCAGGATGTACCTGCACTGGGGCTGCTCTGGGTTGAGCCCAAGTCATTCTGAGCTTGTAAGAGCTCGAGCAGCCAAGGCAGAGAGGGAAGGGGGATTTACTCACTCCTGTGGGTGGGAAACTGAGGCACAGAGAGAGGAAGTCTCTGATCTCACACAACAACTGGTTGGGCCAGGCTGGGCACTGCTGACACAAAGACTGGAGGGAATTAACAGCACAGATTTTTCTGAGTCACCAGAAGTTAAAAAACCCAAAGCCCCCCAGTGCCAGGATTGCCTCAGGGAGGGTTCTTCCAGGGTGTGCCAATGCCAGGCACTGGGAACAGCCTGTGCCACTCCAGTGACTCTGTGGCCAAGGGGCAAATCCACACAGGAGCAGGGGCAGCTGAGGGCTAAGGAATGACTGGGACAGGGAGGATGTGAAAGAGATTAGGTTTGTGTTTCTCCTGACAAAACCAAGAGTGAGGGAAGGCAGGGGTCTGTAAATACTCCAGGGATGGAAGATCAGGGAAGGGAAAGTGCTGCTGAGCCAGTGGTGCTGCCACGAGAAAGGCATGAATCAGTGATGAGCAAATGCCAGCCCCAAATCAGAGGAAAGTAGTCAAACCTCAGAATGAAGAAGTTACAGAATCCTTTGCAGTGGGGGTGGAAAGAAAATAATCCTTCACAGAAACCTGGAAGATTTTGAGAAAGGAGTGACAGCACGTGGTTGTGTCTGACAGCAGAACAGAGCCCAAGAACTGCTCCCACTCTGGAGTTCAGATGAAGTGCCATAACTTTTCTTCACTGCTCAGGAATTTTGAAGAAGACTCTTGTTACACACACTCCTTTAGCACAACAGAGCCCACACCGGTCTCCAGGCACCACTGCAGCACAAATAACTCATAGCACTAACGATCAACCATAATTACATCCTTCCTGAAGCAGAGATGACATCTGGGAATGCCCCAAATGAAGAGCAGGGAGCTCAGTGCAGGCTTATTCCATCATTAATGAGCACCCCGTGTTCTGGGAGGATGAGAACACGTCTGCTCTGGGACACAGTGCTGCAAATCCCGAGGATTTTTCACAAGTGAGTTTGAACTTGAGGGCATTGCTTTCTCTTCCCAAAGGGGATGAACTCCATCCCTCTGTTAAAACCTTGCCTGCTGCTCTGGAAGTGCATTGCTGTGAATGGAAAAGATTTGTGTCACTGTGAAGGATTTGGGATGCCCTGTGGAAACCAGCAAAGGGACAGACACCAGTGGCATCTGTAGTTCTGATGTGCAGGAAACCTGTCCCGAGCAGGGATGTGTTGGGACTGGGAGTTAGAAGTGGACAAACACTTTTCCTATCAGAAAAGGGCCATTTGGAGATGAATATTGGGTATTTTGGAGTATTTTACACAGCATTCCATGTAACTCCGCTCACAATCCAGAGGATCCAGTGCCAAGGGGAGGATGGAGATGCTTTTCAGGACTGGGAGGTTCCCTGGCAAAGTCCTGGCACATCTTCCCCTGCCACAGTTCTGAGTGGGCACAAACACTTCTCACTCTGGATCTGCCCAAGCTCCTTCTTCCACTTTCTGCAGCACAGACACAAAACTGCCCTGGCAGGGTGTGCTGGACGAGCAGCAGGAGCTGGGATTGTGTCCCCTCCTGCTTTCTAGACATGTCCCACATTCCAGGCACAGGGAATTCACCATGGCTGGGGTGAAATGTAACACACACAAAATTTCCATGCACACTTGTCTGGCAGAAAAATGGCATTCAGAAGAAATATGTGCAATTAAAAGAACCCCAGCCCTTGATAAGACACTTCGGTTTGCTCTGTGTGTCAGTTCATTACTTAAGATCATTCTTTCTCCTGTCACAGTGGAGCTGTTACAGACAATTTTGGTCATATTTGCAGGATGATTCTGAGTTCTCGACTAACAAATCACTCCAGCAAGTGCTTATTTTAAAGCCTGGTTGGTTCTAATGAAGTCGGATGTGTTAGTTTAGAAATCTCACCAAAATATAAATATTTATATAATATAAATATACTCTTTTGTATTATAAATATAAAATACAAATAAATATATATATATAAAAATAGATAGAAATAGATATCAATATATAAAATATATAAAATATATGAATATATAAATACATGAACCCATGAATATAGAGATATAGAAATAAATATAGAAATATAGAAATGATTGTGCACAAATATTTATGCACAAGATATACATGTGCATATTAGATCTAACTAAGGAAGGCTGCTACAACTCATGTCATGTGAGTTCTGTGAGCAAGTTTGGGTTTAGGAATGTCATCAGCAGAAAAATGATCCTTGAGGGAGCAAAGTGTGTCTGAAGGAGGATGAATTGCACAGACTGTGGTTTGGATCCTCACACCCAGAGCAACTGGAATATCTGCTCAAAATACCCTTCAGTCTTTTAGAATCAATTTTAAATTAGTGATCTGTCCCCTTTTGAGCTTTACCTGCATCAATAATTTCTGGCTCTGGTGATTTTTCTGTGGATCAGTGGTAAAACCATGGGAATTGTTTCAAGTCCACCCTCTGCTACCAATCCCTGGGCAATTCTGATTCCAGAGGTTTGTGAACAGACTCTGCCTCTCTGCTGGGGACTTGCTGAGTGACCAGATGCTTCCTGCATTTCATCTCCTGCCTGTTTTTTTTCCTTTGCCTGCTTGGATTTTGGGCTCTTATTCCACCTACGTGCCACGTTCCATCTTGGTGGAGCCTCTGGGGACAATTTCCATAATACAAGGAATTAATCACCCCAGTCACCACTTCTGGTTCTAATCAGGAGTCAGTCCTGAAGCCTGGGCTGCAACACGACCCTCATGGACAAATCCTCCCAATTTAATAGGGATTAAATCAATGGAGTTTTTATGGAAATTGAATTATGCTGTATAGAAATTGTTCCATAAACAGAACACAGCAGAAAAGGTGAAATTTCCTTGATTTTCCCCTGGATTTTTTAAAAGGCAACATTTCCTTGATTTTCCCCTGGATTTTTTTAAAAGGCAAAAATTCCTTGATTTCCCTCTGGATTTTTTTAAAGGGCAAAATTTCCTTNGCTGCAACACGACCCTCATGGACAAATCCTCCCAATTTAATAGGGATTAAATCAATGGAGTTTTTATGGAAATTGAATTATGCTGTATAGAAATTGTTCCATAAACAGAACACAGCAGAAAAGGTGAAATTTCCTTGATTTTCCCCTGGATTTTTTAAAAGGCAACATTTCCTTGCTTTCTCCATGGATTTTGCAGAAGGGATATGATTTCTCTTGCCTTTTGTTAAGTAATGCAAAGTTATTTGATTAAAGATGACATTTTTGAATGTAAAGGTGCAGGATTTTGTTATCACACGAGTAAACCTCAAATCACACACTAAAACCTGCAGAAAGGCAGTTCTGTAGGGGGGCAATGATTGTGATTCTTCTTCTTGCTTAAAGTCACACCGCTCCTGCTCCTCCCTAGGCCTGGGTGAGCAGGATTCCCTGGAAGCTGCTTGTTAAGGGATGTGGTGCAGGAATCCTCTGCTGCCCCAGCCCATGGAACCTCTGCTCACACCCCACACGTGCAGCAAACAGGCCAAGTGCAGAATCTTTTATCCCATTCCATATTCCACCATTCCCAAGTGCTGATGGTGTGGATAAATGAGGGTATCAGGGAGCTGGACAGGCTGAGCTGGCACATTCCCTTTCCTCCATCCAGGAATGGTGGTTTGGAGAAATGGAAAATCTCCACCATGAACTCATGCCACTGATTTCAGTGGGAATTTGCAGATATCCAGGGTGTATTTCTCAGAATCCCTGGTTGCACTGAGCACTAACTCCAGTTTGGAAGGACTTTCACAGGCTCAGTCCTGATCCAAGAACAAGAAGACAAGTGAATCAACTGAACAAGTACCTGTGGTTCCTACAAGGAAAAAGCATCAGCTCTGAGCTGGGGCCATTATAAAGGGATATTATTATAAATTATAAAGGGATGGTGCCTCCTGGCAGAACAGTTCATGTGTCAGCTGGGAAAAGGACTTTGCCAAGGGCCAGGATCCTTCCTGCATGGCAAACTTGGGTTTGCATCCACAGCTTGTTCCTAAAGTGAACGGCAGGACTGGAAGGGAACTGCAGCCCTGAAGAGCTGAGGGAAAAACAGATGTAAGAGGAGGGTAATTGCCACACAGTGTGGGGGGTTGAAAATAATTCTCATTAAAATACATAGTGCTGCCAGTTCCAGGGTGTGCCAGGGCAATGCCTGGGTGGGGGGGACCATTTTGGGGAGCATTTCTGCCACGGGTCTCCTTCTTTCTGTTCACAGAGTCCCAACCCCATGTTCAAATGCCAAAGTTCAAACCTGAGCAAATCACTGAGACCTCAACACCTGATATTTGCTTCAGCAAAACGTGAAAAATCCCGTATTTCCAGTAACACACGGAGCCTTTGGACAAAGATTTTCCCTTTTTGCTTTACTTTGGGAGCCTTGAGCTGCCAACAGCTGCCAGTGGTGGCTGCCCACGGCTCTGGAAGTGGTTTTATTTCAACATCGACAAGGTTCTTGCCCCTGTGCAGTGCAAAGCTCAGAGATGAAGAGGGCACTGTCACTCCAGGCAGGGAAAAAAACCCACAAGGCAAAAGCTCCATGTTTAACATTGTATGAAGTCCCAGGGAGATTTGGAACAGGAGCAGTGGAGGAGTTACAGTTTCCTTTGTTCTGTTAAAAGGAAAAAGGAAACACATCAGGAAACCAGACTGTGGAGCACAGGAAGTCTCACTTTGGCTGATAAAAAGGAACTGATGTGAGGTTGGTTCAAATGCAGTTATAAGTCAATCAAGCTTGGAACAACAAGAAGAGTTATTCAGAAGAAACCAGAGAGCCAAATTCTGCATTTAGCTGTAAAAAGAGTATTTCACCCTCTCCTAATCTTTTCCTTATCTTCTTTTTTCTTTTTTTGCTATAAAAACCATTCAAATCATTTTCTCATCACACAGAAATCGGTTTCCTGAACTCACCACACCTTCCCCTGACCCCACCATACCTTATTCCAGATTCTTCTTTTCACTCATCAACCAACTTGAAAAACTGTATTCTTGCTGATTTATCTCTTCCCCTCAGATCAAAACCAGCATTATTAAGAAGGGCAGTTTTTTTGCTGAATGAGAAATCAGCAAATGACTAATTAAAGGCTCTGCTGCCCGTTAGGATATTTTCCCTCCCCCTGTATGACTGACAAGTGAGGGCCAGAATAACGTTCAGTTCCTGGCTGTGCAGCTTTGGCAGGCTGGGCTGGGGGGGTTCTAATTTATTTTTCTAATTGTTTCTTATTCCTTCACAGCCCTGGTTGAGCTCTGGGTTAGTCTGTGCTGGAACAAGGTATGTACAAATAAATCAACAAGTTTATCCATGACATTTTCTGAGGAGCCTCTACCCAGCTGTGTTTCTCACTGTATTTTAGGAAAGAATCAGGAAAAGAAAGAATGTTTGATACACATGAAGGGGGTAATTTTCTTTCCAGCATCACATGAAGATGAAGAGAAGCAAGGGCTGAGATTTTGCACGACACCTGTGGGGTTTAACCTTCCTTCTCCACCTGTTTACAGTGAGAATTGTATATTTTCCCTGACCATTGTGTATTCAGTGCCCCCCAGCCAGTCTGTAAGTGTTAACCAGCCTGAACACTTACACACCCAGGAAGCAGCCTGGCTTTCAGAGGGAACAGGCACCCTCAGAGGAGGCAGCACCTTTTCCAATTTAACTGCTTAGACAAAATATCTCAACTTGGAAGGGACCCACAAGGATCAGCAAATCTTGGCTCTGCACAGGACCCCCCAACAATCCCACTTTACACCTCTATTTTTAGGTCTGTGCCTTCAAAACCTGGAAGCAAGACACAATTAGACAAGTTGAGTGTCTCTGCTGTCAAACACTGCTGGTCCTTATTTCCCAATTCTCCCTTTGATGCTCTTTGGAGGAACAGAAGGTTTGTCAGGAGATGCTGCAAGGCCTTCAACACCAACCCCCCCTTTGTCTGGGGCTCTGCCTCACAGCTAAAGGAAAAGCTGCTGGTGGGGGAGGAGGGAGGCAACGTTTGTGGCTTTACTACAAGAGACAGGTTTCTAGATCAGTGTCACTGCCTGCAGATATGCATCAGTAATTATGTGGCCTGGGTAATGAGAGGAAGAGAGAAAACAAGCAGCAAAAGCATCAACATCTTGCAGGCTTTGATATGTGGAACTCAGCAGAGATCAGACACTGTCCTGCTGCTGGTGGTGCAGTTTGGGGTGGTGGCTCCGTGGGCACCCTGGGGTGTGGTGACACAGCACCCAAGTCACCATCAGGCAAGTGGTTTCCAGGGGGAGGCAGAAAACATTTGCAGGGTGATATTTCAGCCTGGGTTTCCAAAGCAGCTGGAAATGTGCACTCCCAGCCTGCTCCAAAAACGTGTGTTGGCTCAGAAAGTGTCACCCCAGGACGTGTGACAGGGCCCTGTGTCCCTGGGGTGTCCTGCAGGCAGCTCACTGTGCCTGGGGCACAGACCCTGGGCATAGACCTGCTGTTCAGTCCAGGGGGAAAAACGGAGAGAATTTTAGATTTTGGAGAAAAATCAGCTTCAAATCAAATTGTGGAGCTGAGCTTAATATCTTAGACCTGCTTTTTCTAGGTGAGCTGTGCACACCCAGGCACTAACACCAAGGTTCTGCAGCTTTAGGTGTTGAGCAAACCCACAAATGTCTGGAAATCTGAAGTGAAGGCTCCCTTGGCTCCTTTAATTTTCCTGCTGGTGCCTGTTTGCATCGAGATGGGACATAGGGCCTTTCTGTAAGAGGGAAGGCAAACTCAAGCAGAAAGAGAAATTTTTGCTTTTCAAAAGCAGCTGTAAAAGAACTTCATACACTGGTGTGTTCCAGGGAAAATAAGAATGGAAGATACTCTGGATATTCAGATATTCTAGACCTGAGCCTTCTGAGCATATGAGCTGAAATCAAGGGAATGCCTTCTGTAAGTGCAGGAAGGAGAGACCTGAAGGAAATAAACTCTGCTTCCTGCAAAACTGGCTATAAATGCCCTTCCCCCAGCATATCTCACCTCCTCAGTGTGTCATCTAAGACCTCACTTCGAGGTGCAACTTTGCTGCTCTTGATTGTGAATAATATTCTTTCACACCAGCAAAACCCTCCTTAGGAGAAATGCTGCAAGGACTGACAAAGCTGGGTCTTCCCCCCAAGGAACGGCACAGAATTCAAATGAATAACTAAAATAAGAGCATGAAATCCTCAAGACATGCATTGTGACTCCAAGTGACCACATCCTGTTCAGGTAAAATCCACAGCGGGGCAGAGAAACTACACAAGGCTCCCAGCACCTCCTTAAAACCTCTGAGTGAAACCCCAAGGACCCAAAATCTAAGCACTTGTGCTGGTTTTGTTGTGTATTAGGTTTGATTCAGACCAATCATCCTTCTCTTAGCAGGAAAAATGATACCACGGACCCAGAAAAGGCACTTTCCCAGTGTTTACTTGCAAGTGGGAGTCAGCACCGAACACTTGGAGTGGGCAGCACCCAACATAATGTGATTTAAGGTCATGTTAAGGCAGAAGATGTGCATTTGCACAAAGATCTTGGAGGGAAAATGAAGCAGCATTATCAAAATATCCTGCTTATAAAGCATTTCTAATAGGTTTTTGCTGTTGTATGTTAGAAAGTTGTTATATTTATATTATGCAATATAAATGTCTCCTGAATGGGGACCAGGAAATGAAGGAATATCATCATTTATGCCTTGGAAATTCCAGATGGTTTTGTTCCAAACTGCTTTTGAGGGACAGCAACACGCAAAGTTGTTGTCCCTCAAATCTTTGTGATTTATTTCTGATTTTTTCAAGTGTCACCCTGGGAGTCAAAGCCCTTTTGCCAGGAAAGGCCATCCCAGAGGGGCCAAGGCCAGGGGGATTTAAACAGGGCCAAAAGCCATTTCAACTTGCTCAGAAAGGAAACGTGTTCTTAGTGTGAGATCTCGATGGCCAAGTTTCAGGGCCAGAGCAAACGCCTCCAGCTCACAAACGACAAGAAACAGGGATTGCTCTGGAAAAGCTGCCCCACCCTTTGCTATAGCAACACCAACATACAAGTCCTCCTCTGGGGCAAGGACACAGCTCGGGTTGTCCTCTCCTGGACAGAATTCCCATGGAATGTCCTTCACATGGTGTCTCTTAAGGCCAGGACTAAAGGATAAGTCTGGTTTCACAGAATGAAGGCAGCACTTAACACAAAACGTGCTTTTTTAATTAACAGCCAGGCTTTGGCAAGTATATTTGCTTTAATTATTCTCCTCACATAAAGTGGAACTGAAACAATTAAAGCAGTTTGAAACCACACCATTTGTTATTGGGAGGAAGTCCATGCACGGGCATCTTGCTGCTGCTGAGCTGCACCCTTTTTGGATTTAATTTGGGCAATAAAAACCCAACACCCCAAACACAAGGTAAATTAGTCAAAGCAGGGTGTTAACCCAAAGAACATGGGAATTGAAATATCTGGGGTTAAACAATAAAAATGTTATCAAGTATTTAAAATTAGTGTAACACAAGTGTCCTGAGTTTCACTGGCTCCAGATCATCTTGTGCAAGTGCTGTTTGCTGAATAGGAGCTGAATGTGGGAATGAACTCATGAACATAAAGATTTGCTGCTCTTCTTCCTCCATAAAAGACCTTTGAGAAGGCACTTTTCAAACCATCCAGTCCACTTCTCATGTCAGGTGTTAAATGGAATATTTGAAGAATGCAGAAAAAAATTGGTCTAAAAAAAAGTGATCTAATTGTCTGCCAGATAAATTATCTTTTGTAAATAAATAAAAATATGCTCTAGGCCTGGTGTGTTGGCTCAGGAATATCATACATGATGTCAGTGCATGGTGAGGAAAGATGACTTACAGTCCTGAGCTGATCCTGTATTATAAATCCAGGAAGTTCCCTGAGCTTTGGGTAAAATACTCTGAAAATAAACTTTAATACACATTTGTGTGCATGTCCACAAAGGGCCAAGTGTAGTCCAGGATCATCCCAAGCACATTAATTCTCTGCCCATGCCCTGTTTCCCCTGGAGCCTTTAGGACAGCTCAAGGCTCCAGGGGGTTGATCTCTGCAGCTGGGCAGTTAAATTATCCCAGGTAGGTCAAATCTACATGAAAATCAGAGAGTCTTTATTAAAACTCTTTCTGAATGCCACAAAAAGGATTGAAAGGAAAGTACCACCCAAATATTGGAGGTTGCAGGGCAAAGAGAGAGATTTTCCTACCAGAGTGGACTCAAACTCCTGCACCTGCCGAGTGAGCAGTTAAAAGTCTTTGGCTCAATTAGAACAATTAGCCCGTGGAATAGTTTTGCATAAACTTCAAAAAACCAGTCACTTGTCACGTTTAAATTGCTCAAGAAGAGAACCATCTGGAATGCACGGCCCTTTCCCAAACCTCTCACTGCTCCTGTACCCAGACAGGAATATTTCTGAGTTCAGGGAGGGAAGGGCTTCTGACCGCGCCGGAACTCAGATTTCATCTGCTCCCTCCCCGTGTTCTTGCTCTAGATGATGAAAGAGCCTTTTTCTGTGTTTTTCTTGCTCTCCAGTCACTTACATGCATCTTTCTGCCATATTTTTCCCCACACAAACGCACAGCTCTGAGATAAATCAATGTGTACAACCAGAGCAGAGTGAGGCACAATTGCTTTTAAATTGCTTTCCTCTGGCTATGGCCAGGTTTGCTTTACTGTGCCCTAGAATTCAGAGGATCTTCTCTGCACCACGGGTTATAGATAGAGCTCAGCACATCAAAAGCGTTGCAGCATCTCAAGCCACATCCTCTCCTGCTGCCCTTCACCTGAGACAAGCCTGGCAAAGTGGCCTAACCCTTCTCTTTTAGGGGTCACTGTGTGGGGCTGATGCTCCTTGGAACCCACTTTTTTTTCTGCCCAGCAGAAAAACTTGTAAGACATCTCAGATAATCCTGCAGGCACTAGAGGAGCACTGAGCTCAGTGCATGGCACAGCAGAGGGTGAATAGTCTGAGGTGGCAAACAGGACACGAGGACCTGCAGCAACTTGCAAATGATCCTGGAATGGCTCAGTAAACGACCTCAGGAGGAGATCCTGCTGTCTCTGGAGCCCTTAGCTGGAACAGCCAGATTATTCCAGGCCTGGGAATGAAGCGGGACAATGACAGAACAGGCAGATGCAGGAGCCGGGGCAGTGACCTGGGATGCGGCGAGTTCCTCCTTTGGCCGCAGCCTCCCAACGTGACTGTAAGTGGAGCTGCCAAGTGTCGCAGTTCCTCCTCCCCGAACCGCAGGGGCCGCGGGCTCAGCAACAACCCTGTGCAGCACGGGCTGCCCGGCACACGAGCAGCTCCCCGTGGGCTCCAGGAGCTACGTGGGAGATGGGAATGAACATTCCAGCTCCGTTCAGGGAGGGCTCGTGGCCTGTGCACAAAAGCAGGTCCATGTGTGCACCGCAGCAAATGTACAGATGGGACATTTCTGCACTTTCACTGCACAATATTTAGGGCTCCACAAATCAAAGAAGGTTATGGTGCACTAAACATATCCTGAATGAGGCCCAGGTTACTTTTGCTACAGATCTGAGGAGGTGGAGGGGAAAACCTGTCTTATTCCTGCCATACCTCCCAATTTTTGTGCTTTCAACGGTCCTGCTTTCTCCCCTCCTTTCTGACATTCACCCTTTCATTCCCCCTTTCTTTCCTCTTTCCATTTTCTCTTCCTGCTCATCTCCTTCTTTTGAGACCCTTCCAAACCGTGCACTTGTCACAAGCTGCAGTCTAAGGGAGAAAGTTTCAGTTCCTGCCAGTTTGCAGCTTTTTTCTACTCAGGTCAGCAAAATAAAAAAAAAAAAAAGACCCCAAAAAAAGAGCACTTTTAAGACGAGATCACCCCACCCAGGCGATAGGCATCTTCTTTCGAAATCCTCGAACCCAAACACACCCACAGAGTCTCTCGCTTCAAGACTCCTCAGTTCAAACTGCTTCTGTTCTGTAGCGCTCCCTCAAGAAGAGCCCGTAACAATCGCACAAGGGTCCCCCAAAGCCAGAAAGACACCCCCCTGTGCCGCCTGGGCTTTGAGGAGCAGCACGGGCCACCTCAAGGGGCTTGGAAAAGCTCGGTTTATCTTTCCAGAGGCTGAAGGAGCGGCGGGTTGGACGGGGGGAGAGGAGGGGGAACCGCTCTGCCGGTCCCAGCAGCGTCCCCGGTTGCTCAAGGCCACCAGAGGTTGGTTCGTGGTTGATTTGCCACACACTCTGCTTCCCTTTCCCGCTGCCTCGCCCCGAACCAGGGCGATGTTTCCCTTCCACCCGAGGGTTTTCTCCCCGCCAAAAACTAAAACTGCCGGAGGAAACCTGGAAGCGCCTTTCAGTCCGGGCCGGGGGCACATCTGGGGCAGCGGCGAACGGCGGGGCAGGAGCTGTCANCCCCTCCTGCCGCCCTTACCTTAATAGTGCCGTCCATCTAGAATAACTTCCAGCCGGTACCAGCAATATTCCACACATTGACCCGGTTTAGCCTGCGCCCGCAGCCTCCTGAAGTTTTTTATCCTTCTCTCTCTTTTCTCTCTTCTCTCTGCCCTTCCAGCGGTTTTGCTGCTCTCTCCGTACCCCCTCTCCCCCTCTCTCCCTCCCTTCCTCCCTCTCTCTGTGTCTCTCTTTTTTTAACTTTGGTTGTTGCAGCAGAGCGAAAAAGAGACAGTTAACCGGATGAAACGTTTTTTTCTGCTAATTTTGGGAAGTGAAGTCACTCGAGGAGGAAACTTTCGTCTCTCCGCTGGTCCTGCCTTCTTGATGAAAATATATATATTTTACATACAGGATATTTGCTCCATTTAGATAAGAAGGGGTAGAACAATAGCAACCTCTGTCACAGCTCTTGTTTGTCGCTGGGGCGGCCAGTCCAGCGCAGACCTTGCCTTGCACCCCAGCCCGTATTAGCCAGCGCCGTGTGTCATCCCACAGTTTAGTTTAACGTGTTTTCTTGCCATTTTTTTTTCTTTTGGCTGGAGCAGCCTTAGCCTGACTCACTGAATTTCCGTCTCTTCCCACAGATTTTTTTATTAATGCGTTTTCCAGTCACCGGCAAAAATCAAGGGGAGAGAACCGTAAATACGATTCGGCCGCGGCAGGCAAAGGGAGAAAAGGAAAAGTCTGGCAATTAAAACGTATTTAAGCATATTTCGGCCCCTCTCCTTCACGCCTCCCAGCAAGGAGCGTGAGATGAGGGTCCAGTCCCTGCCAGAAATGAGCGGTAAGTGCAATAATGCAAGACAGACCGACGACTCCAGCAATTAAACACAGGCTGGGAATGGGGTTGTGGAGAAGCGGAGGCTCTTTCCCACTTTCGCCCCTTCCCCTCGCTCCCACTCGTCTCGAGGAGTGGGATGTCGGGCTTTGAAGGGAAGACACTGGGATGGATGGGTGTCCATCCATTTCTTCCAGGGGCTGGAAGTCCTTTCCCCAGTCTCCTCTCACAGTGCGAGTTTCTAATCTGTATAACCCCCACCAGACCGGCAGGGGACACCTCTCTTCAGAAGCTAAAAATTACAAAAATTCACAATAAGTGTCATATTAACTGAATTTTCCGTCCCTATGCCGTGTCCTAATGGGAACTGCAAACAAATAAACCCTCAGCCTTTAAATCTCACTTCAAACCTGGCGTGCAATTCTCCCTTTCATTCAAACGGGAGCGATCGCCAGACAAGAAACGCGCTTTTCCTTTTTCCGGGAAAAGCTGCGAGCTTCCAAAGGACCCGAGGAAAGCAGACAACACCCGCCTGTCCAGCTCAGCCGTTTCCCCCTCCCTTGCAAAAATAAGCAGCAGCGGAACACATCATGCAACACTCCGGGCGTCCTTTCTGCCCCACTTCTGCAAAGCGCTGGAGCCCGAGGGAAAGAGCAGAACGGGGAATAAAAGGAGGGTGAAACCAAGAAAGAAAAGTGTCAAGGCAGGAGGACACTCCTGCACGTCGGATCTCCCGGTGGAGAGGGATTACCTTGTCCAGAGCCAGTTGTGTCCAGTCTTTTTGTCTCCCCCTGTCTTTAGTCCAACCACGGGGAGGGGGGTTGGGGATGGGGGGAATCAAAATTATATCCAAAGTTATCCTGCACCCGCCCTTTCCAAAAGGAAAATGCAATAATGCCACCAGTGTTTCTACTCGGCTGCGGCAGAGATGCCTTATTAATACTTTATTTCTCCGAGCCCGAAGCTGGCAGGAGAGAGCTGCAGATCCCCCTTGCCCCTCCCTCCCCTCCCTCCCCCTCCTCTGAAATTAGCCTCATCAATTCAGTTCAATTTTGGAGTTCAGATGCAGACGCGGGGCTGAACGTGACCAGACCTGGAGGTTTGGAGCTCGCTGCTTGCCAGCGCTGGAGGCCGCCTGCAGCCGGGAGGTGAAGGGGGAGCCGAGGGGACAACCCGGCCGCCTCCCCTCTCCCCGCACCCCCGGCCTCCCCCTGTCTGCTCCACAATCCCGGGGTCTGCGCCGGGGTCCCCGGAGAGCGGCACATCTGGATGCTGCTAGCGGGGTCAGGTCCCCCCTTGCCTTGGGCCACAAGAACTGGAGTTCAATTAAAAGAAATCACGGTTAACCCTTTGCTTCCCTCACTACTCTTGCTTCCCCCCTGCCCTCTGTCCCGTTCCCCGCTCCCCCTCGGTGTTACCACATGGCAGGAGGCTGCAGCAACCAGAAAAGCGAGAGGTTAAAGGGAAGAGTGAAACGCATCCTTTCAAAAACCCTAATGGTTTCCTCTCCAGACAACGCTCTGTCAGCCCCGAAAAACAACCGGAGTGGGGGGTGAGGGAGAGGACAGGCTGAGGATCGTAACCGCGAAAGGAAGGGGAAAAAAGTTTTCTGGAAGGAGCCTCTGTCACCCACGGACCTCACAGGGCACTTTGGGTTTAGGCTGAGGGACCGACAGTGGGGGAGAGCCGGGAGCGACCGGGAGAAAACTCCTGAAAACGTGCCCAGCTCCCGGGAGAGGAACCCAAGGCTCCCAAAACAGCCTTTACCCAGCTCTGGGCTGAAGGGACGGACAAATCCGTCCCCCCTGCGCATCCCCAGCGCTCCCAAGGGCGGGGAGATGCCAGACGGACCCCCTTCCTTCCCACCTGGAGATATTTTAGGAGCCCAGCTCTGCATTTTATGGCCAGACGGGCACCGTGACCCCCGCGAGCGTATTTTGCATGTCTGGGGATGACTCGGAACGAGCCTGGTGGGGTCACTTGTTAGATCGGGGCCGTCAGGGATGTCCCGTGCTTTACCTCCTGGGTTTGGGATAAAACAACACTTGAGAAAATGCAAGAGATAAGGTGATGAGCGAAAGTGTTAAACACTCCGACAGACAAGCCGAACAATCCTCTATTTTCCTTCGAAATTACGTGTAATAGAAATTTTGCTTCATTTTCCCCCCCTTTTCTCCTCCCTCTCCCTCAAAAAACCCTCACCCTTAAAATTACCTCGAACTTTTTGAAAAAGCCTGGAATATTCACAACCTCGGTGCGCCAAGCTCTGAATCATCTTAGGTGATTGTGTGGTGACTTTGGGTGTTTAATTGTTATTTAACTGAGTATTTAACTGAGAAGGGAGCAAAGACCGGCGAGGAAAGCCGGGCACGGGGCTGCGCAATGTGCACAACTTTTAATCTGTTGCTCGACGTTTGGATGCACATGTACATACAGCAAAGGAATTATGATCTGTTTAATGTGGTTACCACCAGACATCTGGAAAATCATTTGATCTTGGCAACAACGGAAGATTTCAAATGCCTACATTGGGTCAGGCTGGTAGAAATCAGTTACTCCTCAATTATTAGTAGCAATATTTGCTTTCACTCCGCTTATGAATGAAACGAAATTCTCGAGGCACGTTTCTAATTAGTTCAATATTGATCTCAAGCGCTTGGCATGTCCCCACCTCCTTTCTTCGTCTTTATTATTGGGTTACACCGGCTGCAGCCTCACACGGAGAAGGTGAAAACGCCGCGTTTGGCGAGATCCGACCGAAATTAATAAGGACACACTGGGGGGGTTCGGCCGTGATTGTTTCGCGTCCAGTCCCAGAGGAGTTAACCCCTCCTGTAGTTCCTTGCCAGTCCTTTCTGGGACTGCAGAACTCTAAAGATACGGATTTTCTGTCTGGAATTCACACGGATTAACGGGCATCACTTCATAATTAAAACCGTCTCGTTATTCCATAGGAATAAACATCACGGGAACCTTCCCGAGCCTCGGTTGCAGGTTGGGAATACGATTTTCGGAGGGTGGGAGAGGGGATTTGCTTTGTATCACCCCATCTGACCCCAGCAGCACCAGCTGAGCTCTCGTTAACCCCAGCCTGGAACTGTCGCTGTGAACTAACGTGGGGAAGAGGGAAGGGGAGTCCCCAAAAATCCAGCAGCCACGCCCTGGTTTTGTCACTAGAAAGTGGCTTGTTTTCCACTAAATGAGACAGAGTGGCCTCTTTGTTTTAACCAGCTTTCTCTATACACTTTACCTTATATTATATACTATGTATATATATTATATATATTATACCTTGGGTTAGGTATATTGTGTGTGTGTGTGTGTATATATATATATTCCTATATTGTCTATCCTCTATAAATATATTCACAATGTTTCCAATCATTCTGCACTCGCAGAAGGCCAGGGTTTATCCTGCCCCAGCCTTCGCCCGAGAGAAAATCTCCAGCAGCCTCAGCGAACTTTTGGAATCTCCGGGTCTGATTTTCCTCTGGCACCGACTCGGGTTTGCAGAATGAGAAACGCAACGTGTTTTGTTTATTTTCTAAACCCACATTCTTCCAAGCAAAAAGCCCAAAGTACAGCCCTGGGAGTTCATCCCTAGAAACGAATCCCAGTTCGTAACTAAACTAATTGGGCAAACCTCTGCTTTTCAGCTCCAGCAATAAAAAGGAATCAGTGGAGTGTTCCAGCCCCACAACTGAAGGATCGGGTCCCTCCGACCTCCAGGAACAGCCCATGAGATTTGGGAACTTGAAGCCGGAAAGTTATTCCCTGCTAATCGGTCCTAAGTAAAACGTAATGTCTTAAAAGCGGTGTGGAGAAGATGCAGTAGCTTTGAAGCTGCATCTCGGTTCTGCGGAGAGCGGGGTAAGCAGCGTCCTGCCTGCTTTTATTTGAGCTCCATGTCCCAATAAAACAACCCCCGCCCTCCCTTCCTCCTCCATCCCGCAATTATTGGAAAGCTAAGGCACAAAAAACAAAAATACTGAAGGCCAAAAAAACAGACTGCAGTGCACTAGCTCCAAACGTCTGGCCCCTCGCTTGAGGCCATAATTAATTTGAGATTTATTTTTATTGGAGAACCCAGTCTCGTCTGACCTTAGCCAAACAAGACTTCAGCGAGACCCTTGATGCGCTTGAATGGAACAGAATATTTCTCTCGAGCTTCTCTTCAGGCGTCCGTGCCTGCTTTGAATTTGTTCCTCAGACTTCATATATTCGGAGATTTACAGAAAAGATTTAAAGCATTTTTTCCCCCTTAGCATTTACTCTCTTTTTTTTCTTGCCTTTCTGCTCCCCTTTCCTTCCACACCTCCTCTCCTTCTAAACACGGAGCATAGGAAAGGCTGGAATACAAAATTCCCTGGATCCAGCGTATTGGAGAGGGGCGTTTTTCTGTAAATTGTGAAGGAATGGAGCCATTAGAAGGTCGCAGGGCTGGGGAGGGGGGTTGGTTGCTGCTGTCTAAAGACGAGGGTCACTGGAAAAGCTTGTCCCTGGTGCCCGAGGGTCTGGTTTATTTTAGAAAGCTTCAACATGCCACATTTCCAGGAGAGAAACAACTTTTCTCCCACCTTCTCGACCTGAATTCAAACCTAAAATTGAAGGTAAAGCGGGGAAGGAACAATACCAGTCCTACCCCAGGCTGAGCACGGGAAAAAGTCGGGACACCGGGAAATGGAAAGGGATTTTTCCTGTGAAATAGAGGGGTAGGTGCAAACAAGAGCTAAATCCTTAAGCACCAAGTTGTCATAGGGCGTTAGTCAACGACTTGCTAAAGTCTAACAATTTAGCAGCGTTTCTGCCCCAAGAAATGAGAATTAAAAAGAGAACGATTCGCTATACAAGTAATTAATCACCACGAAGTGTGAGAATGACGTAGGAGTTCACAGCAGCTTCTGCCGACGAAGCTACTGAAGTTTCCCACTTTCTCCCGAGCCCAGGTGGGAAGAACCGAAATCCTGCGGGACTCCAGGAATGGGGGAAATGGGAGGGTGAATTTAAAAAAAAAAAAAAAAGGAAAAAGAAAAAAGGAAAGACAAGGCAGAAATGGGTGATGAGCTCAGGACGAACATCGCTACCCGAAAGAACAGTCCATGAAGGTTTTGGTTTTCCCTTTCCAGCTGTCCTTAGGAATACGTGGCAGGTTTTTCCTGCTCCAGCCGCGCATCCCTGAGCACCTGCGGGCTGATCCCGCACCGCTCCCTCCGCAGCGCCTTCCCCTCGCTCGGTTCCTCGGGCACCATCCCGGCTGCAAACGACTGAAATCCCAGGATATTCTTTCCTTGTTGAGCGGGAAGAGGACGTGTCCGGGCCGGGCTTTGGCAGTGCCCTTCTCCTTGCCCGCTCCAAGGAAAACCTCACTGTTTTGTCCTTAAAAAAAAGAATGAACCCTCCTCTCTCTTTGGGGCTTCTGTAAACTTTCCAGGCGGAGTGAGAGCAAGAACAAACCCAATATTGTTTCCAGCCACGCAGCCCATTTTGCCTCCATGAATATGCTTCTTTGTACGGTCCCACAAACGTTGTGGCTGCATTAAATCCATTTTTAAAGCGAGAATCCCGCGCTTACACAGAGGAAAATCCATCTCTGTGCCCTTACCAAGTTCTAGGCTGGAGACTATTTTCTACAAAAGCTCGCGAAGGGCAGAACGAGTGGAATGTCATCTACGGGAGTGGCAGAGGAAAGGAGGGGAAAAGCAGGGATGATGCCGGGACAGCCGCTCCTGCCTGGTGGGAGCATCACCACCCTCTCCTTTGCCTTTTCCTGCTCGGGCCAAGGGATTTTCCCTGGAGAGACCTGCCTCGGCTGGCAGGGCTACCTGGAGAGGAGGCTCCAGGGAAAGGGGCTCCAGGGGAAGGAAAGGGGCTCCAAAGGGAAGAAAGAAGCTCTGGAGGAAGGAAAGGGACTCCGAGGAAAGGAAAGGGACTCCAAGAGGAGGAGAGGAGGTTCACCCCGGCCCTGGAAGGTTCACCCCGGGATGCCTCGGGAAGGGCTGCGTTTCCAAGCAGGGGAAGCGAAAGCAGAAGCGCTGAGTGTGTGAACAGAGGGGCGATCAAAGGGGGGATAAGCATTTGGACGACGCCGAAAGGCTCAAGAAAAGCCCCCACTCCCCAATTATCCCTGTGCAGCCTTTCCACACATCTTAAACCACAAACTGGCGATGCAGAAGGGACTGAAGGCTGCTGTGGCCCGGAGCAGCTTGTGGCAATGGTAATAATTAAAAAAATCAGTATTCAGAGGTCATGTTGCTTTGCTTATAGCCCTAATTCTTTCCATATCCCTCCAGTCAGGATTCCAGCGCTGTCTTCTTTTAAAATTTAATTTCCCAATTATATTCCATGTTTCATTCTCTAAAGTCAAATGCTCATGTTTAGATGAGATTAGCACCCTCTGATACTGTAAATTATTAAGTACTTGCAGATCAGTAAGTCCCTAATGGAGGAAGAATAGAAATACTTTAACACTTATGTAGAATAAGCCATTAAGGATCAAAACGATGTTTTATTTTCATGACTTCTCCCCCATCCATTGCATTAAGGCCCATAGAAGTGGGTGTGAGAGAGAAGGCTGGGTACCCCTGTCAGGAGGTTTTGTAGGATCTGTTATCGGGGCTTTAGACACATCCTGTGTGGTTGTGCTGTAAACCAAGGTTACAACACTGAGAAGCTGAACCAGTGGGACTCCACTTGTTAAAACACCATCCTTGTTCAAACAAACCATTTTGGAAATGAAATCCTCCTCCTTCAGCTTCCTCACCCTCTCTTTGCATTTTGAAAGCCATGACAAGAACAGTGTGACCCGAAGGTCACACCTTCTGGAGGCTGTTTGGGATCCCAGGGCTGTGACAGGGAATTTGTTCCTCTGGAACACCCTGTAACAACCCCCTCTGGGTTACAACATCCAGAGACAAGGCATTTCTCTGTACAAGGCACAGAATAAACCTCAAATTGATACACATTGTGCAGTTGTTGAAGAGGATTTGGAGAAGGCATCGATCCCAAACTTGCTTTTTCTGTGGGGGTGTTGTACACATCCCACAAAAGTAGTGAATGAAATACTTCTCCCTCCCATAAGACAAGCAATACGTTTTTCTGGGGAAGAAGTGACATTGATGATGATGATGATGATGATGATGATGATGATAATAATAATAAATGGGAAGAGAGAGGAATTGGGATTCCTTCTGCTTTTCAAACTTCTTGCTCACCACAACCTGGGGAGTCCTAAAAGATCCGTGTGGGGAAGCAGGCAAGAGAAGGCAGGAGTGCCTGAGCCTGGGCACCACCCTCTTCTTACACAACAGTTGCACTTTAAAGATGGAGAAATGGGGGAACAGAGAGTTGAAGTGTCTTGCTCAGGAACACCGAGGACACTCCACCAGGACTTGGATCCAAAGCCATATTTCCCAGCTATCTGCCTAGAACTTTAATCAATCCCAACTCTAGTACAGATAAGCCAGGCACTGTCACAATCTCCCTGGCTCGGGATGTCTCTGTGTCAGTGGAAACTGCCACCAAACCCAGAGGGGCCAGAGATGACCTACCCCGTGTGTTTCAGGTTCCAACTTCCCTGAATTTAAGCACATTCCCATTTTTCTGAACAGGTCTGAAGGAGCTCCCCAGGTCCCAACTCATACCACTGAGGCTGAGCTGCCCAGCTAAACTTTTAGGAGTCCATGGGAGACATTTCCTTGTGTTCAGTGGATTTTGGATCAGGCTTCTGTAAAATCCCTGCTGGGTTTTTTTTAAGCACAGGAACAAACCATTTCTCCAAGGACACTGGTGTGAAAGGAGCTTTACAGGCAAAATACCAGAGACAAAATCCTTGCTCAGAATCAAGGGTTGTATAAAAGGCAGAGCCCAACATCCCATCCCTCCACACTGAACAAGTCCTGCCTGAGGAGCTCTTCCTGCAGGATCAAGCACATCCTTATGCCAAGAGGATTTTGTCCAAGCCCTTTGCCTGCAGGATTGGACTTACTGGCAAAGCAATCCCCACACAGTTAGGGACAGGCTCACTCAATCCTGCTGGAATGTTAAATTATTTAGGCCTGGGTCTTGGTTCCACTTAATTCAAAAGGAATTTTGCTACTCACTGGCACAGCAGCTGGATCTGGCTTCCCATTCCCAACCCAAGGCAATGGGAACAGACTATAGGATGTCACAGGGCCTTCATCTCTTCATTGTAAACAGAACACATCCCGGATCATTTCCCACATCCAGGAACTCCAAAGAGGATTCATGCTAAAGCCAGGCACACACTGTGCAACGTCTTTCTTTACTTCAGCTTGGAGGGAATTTCCCTTCCCAAGATTTGAATTTCATTTGTTTTCCACTGAGTTTCTGTTGTCCCAGAATCTGGTCCAAAGCTCTACGAATTTAATGAGCAAAATTAAATCACCAACATTCCCTGAAACACTGAGCTGGGAGTGTGGTTTGGGGAATATCAACCAAATGGGGAATCTCGACCATTCCTGGTTGGATTTGTTCTGGAAGTGTGGTCCAGAGAGTTCATCCAGTCAGGAATACAATAATGCCCCATGACCTGAGAGTCACCCCCTCAAGTTTGCATTTCAGTTACTAATAGTCCTTCCAAGCTGCCCAAAATGAGCCATAACCTGAGGATATGGACAGAAACCATTCCCAATAATGGGAATCAGGAAA
Source organism: Calyptomena viridis (assembly GCA_013390005.1). Lineage (NCBI taxonomy): Eukaryota > Metazoa > Chordata > Aves > Passeriformes > Eurylaimidae > Calyptomena > Calyptomena viridis. The sequence continues at coordinate 119,747 of WEIV01018847.1, read as the reverse complement.
ATCACAACTGAGGCATGGATCACTGACTCAGGGAAAGAAAAAAAAAAAAAAAAAAAAAAAAAAAAAAGAGAGACCAAATTCCTGTAATAAATTATTCATTACAAATTATCCACCCAGCTCTAGTTAACACCCTTCTGTGTTTCTTCAGGGAGAGAAGAGGCTTGTGTTTTAGATTTTCCCTAAGTGCTGTTGCATGCAGGGTTTGCCTTAAACGTGTAACCCAGATGTCCCAGACTTGGTTTATTTACATTCTTGGGAACTGTTGTGAAAAAAACCCTCTATGATGTCAAATATAATATAGCACTCAATTGAGTTATAAAGGGACAAGGCTGTGCCAACCGTTCTTTGAGATTTGTTTTAATCTTAAGAAAAAGAAAGAGGCAGAAGTGGCCCATTAAAATACATGCTAAGATGCCTTGTTTTACTTAAATATACATATATATGTATACAAACAACTATTTAGAGTGCAAGATCTAGAAATGTCAGTTAAAAAAAAAAAACCCTGAGGTTAATTTGCCTCCTAAATTTTATAGAAGGACTCGAGGAAAACCACTGTGAAAGAAATCCCAGGAATACAGAACACTTTCTGGTGTGACAACCCATGGCTTCAGGAACTGGAAGAGATGTTTGGGTTTAACTCATTCAATATTTTCCCTCTCTAAATCCATTTTGAAATGTACCTTTCAAAAAACACATAAGCTCACATATCATCTTGCATATTGAATTCAGGAGTTGGCACAGAGGCAAGTGAGATGAAATTTAGCTCTGGTTCAGGACAAAAGGGTGTCCAGGAAAGCACAAAATTGGGAGGCAATTCAAGGAACCAATGGGATGTAACACTGGGAGCACCAAGTGTGTTGGTTTGAGAGTGACAAAACACCCCTGGAATGGAATTCAGGCCCCCCTGACTGTGACACTGGTTAGATTATAACCCACCAAATGCAGGATAATAAAGAACAAAACCACTTTTAGATATTGTTGCTCCCTTATGATACAAATTTGACTCAACTCTGCTTATTCCCAAAATGACAACTATGATATCTGAGTCTCTAACTTTTCTCCCACAGAAGGGAGAAGGATTATTTTTCTTTTGTGCTAAATTCAGTCAGAAAGGGAACAAGATTTTCAACTCATACAAGTGATTGTGAATTTGGGAGGATTGTAATTTTGGACATTACCTGTTTAAAGATGCTGTCATGTCTTACCTTGACGTAAGACGAAGTGTCTGGTACAGTCTGAAACATCCTTACTTGTTTATTAGATATATTTAAAGGTCCTAAAATTGACCTGAAATATATAATAAAAAAACCCCCAATCATATATATGTATGTAGAAAAGTAGAGAACTAAAACATGGTTTAAACAATATTATTAATAAAATTTAAAAAGGAGTGATCAAGCATTTAAATGTAACTCTTAAAGGACATACAGACACGTCCAGAACAGCAACTCAAAGTCAAATAACAGACAGGACTTCACAGAGCAGGAGTTTATTTCTATTTTTAATAACAGTTCGGTTGGATTCCCCCTCCTCCTCAGGAAAAGAGCCTTCCTCACTTTTGACCGGAGCAGAGGGAAATGTTTGACATTTGATTAACTGAATTTCTTAGCCAACAATTAAAAGCCAGCTGAAATACTCATGTTTTCATGTCGAGACTAGTTAACCCTATTGACTTGTATCCAAGGGTTTCACTTGGTTAAATGAAGGGCAGTTGCCTTTCCTGACTCATTGAAACCATCCCGAGCCATTAACCTGCCGGCCTCCACTGATTTAAAGAACCTTGCCCACCAACAAGAATGAAACAATAAATTAAAAAAAAAACCCACGATTAGAAATATCCTTCCAAATATCAAAACCCCTCCGGGTTGTCAATCTCAGCCCTTCCAGTTCGGATCCTGCTCCAACTTTATCTCGGACTCGCATCGACATCTGTTTTTCTGTACTTGTAAGACTTGATGATCTCCTGATGAACAGGGAGATTTTTTGCCTCCCCCCCAAGTCATCACTGCAGAGATTAACAACGATCGTGAAACCATAATGGTGTGTGGGAAAACAGGCACTAAAATATCCCAGAACCGATTTTTTTCCCTCTCCGCTCCTCTCAGGATCTTTATTCCTTTTGGAAAGCGCCAGAAAGCGATTAAGCTGCCTGTAATTAGTGCATCATTAAGAAGCACAAGCACAATCACACCCCAATCCTCAGCGTGCAGCTCCCAAGTGCTGCTGCTCTGTCCCATTTTCCCGGGATGGGAAGGGAAAAGTTGGACATTGAGCCAGGATTTACTGCAGGAAAATGATAGGACGGGATTAAGAGATGGGTAAAGGGTCGCGCACGAGTGGCCCACGCTCCCGGGTTCTTGGGTCCGGGTTTTTGCGGGCTCTGCAGGAAAAGCTGTGGGGTCCTGACTGAGCCTTTAGTCCGGTTTGTCCGGGTCTAATCCAAGCCAGACCCCGGCGCTTAATCACTGCCCAGCCCTGGCTGGATTAATGAACCCCGAGCTGAGCCCCGACTCAAAGCCCGGGGACACCCCCGAGCCCCCGGATCCCCCCAAACATCTGCTGAGTTAAAGGGAAAAAAACAGAAAAAGCAAGAAAAAAACCCACAGCCCAACAACTGGAAAATAAAAGTCCGCTATCTGCACGTAACCCCCCTTTTATTGAGTTTTAGAGCATTTATTACACGGCCAGCTGGCACGGGAGGGCAGCCGGCTCTAAACTGGACAATGTGTTTCTGATAAGTACAATTCTTTTTTTCCTGTCGTCCTCCCTCCTAACACATTCCAGTTTCTTTGCTTCTGAACTTGCAGCGGGGGGTGGGGGTAGACAGAGTGGAGGGACAAGGTAATTTTGCTTCGCCAGTAAATTTTCTGGGGTCAAGGATTCCCATATTGGTTTCCCCCGCTCCCCTCTTTACCCCTAATTAGCGCTTTGCCCCCCCTGCCCCACATTACCTCCCTCTTCTAATTACGCCTGTGCATATAAATAAATACATCTGCATATTTTGGAGCCAGTTTGCAGAAGTCTGCAGTGGATTATTTATCAATCGTCTCGCCCTGCCAGCGTCAGTCGCAATATAAAAGGGCCTCTTAAACTACTTTTAGAATCGCCTCTTGCTTATTCTCATTACTCCGATTTAAATGACTCACCTTTTATACCCTTTCCCCTCAACCAGTGGCAGAGCAGTTTGTAAAGATCCAGGTTGAGACCGAAAATAAAACTCCCCACCAGCTGTGGGTTACTACCCTCGCCGCTGCAGTTTTGCAAGGAGAAGAGAGATTTAAACTTGTTGCATCCAGAGCAGCGCTGAAGTTAAAATTCCCAGCCCATCCAGACAGGCATTTCCTCAGGGGGCTTCTGTGCTGCTCGCAGCTCCAGGACGTGCTTTGCTTTCCCTCGCTTCTGTGCCCTCTACTTTTCATTTGATTTCCGTTTTCCCCCCTTATCAATATTCCAGCTGTTGCCTCAGATTAATCGTGGCTCTGGGACATCCTCGCCCAATGAGCCCTCCTGGCGCTATGAGCGACTTTAAAGAACACACCAAAAAAAAAAAAAAGGGGAAAAAAATTCACAACTTTCTTAAAAAAAATATTGCTGAGGAGTGAAGCCGAAAAGAGACGCTGAGTGGAGCTCAAGTGCTGCTTTAAATCCCCCTTTTTAAATAAGGAAGTTTCAAATATCCGTTTTTAAATCATCGTCCCTTACTTTGAGCTTTTTTTCCTGACTCTTACCTTGCAAATTGTTAACCCATTTCCCCCTGAAGAGGGACTGAACCCGTGACAGAGCGCTGCAGATGCTCACGGCTGGGAAAGCGGGCTGGAATCATCCCCCAAATATCCTTTGGAATCAAGAATCCAGCATTTTTCCCTCCGAACCGAAACCCCCAGATCTTTTTAGCTGTTTAATAAGACCCTATTAAATAATAGCGTGTTCAGGGAAGGAAAGGAAACACATCTTCAATCCAGGGATGATTTTTTCCCCACGTTTCTCGTGTATATTGTGATCTCAGAAAGGCTCGCAGATAATATTTTGCACCAACCTGGGGAAAAACTTCCAGGGATTTTAGTACAACATCAATTTTAAAAGTAACCCTCAGAAGAGTTACCAAAACTATTTGGAAAATGTCCTTCCATTCTCTCTTCTCTTTCTCTCCTTCCCGGCTTTGCCCCAAATTCCAACATATTGAAACATTTTTCTCCTTAATAAGAGGAACATATAAAGTGAAGGGGTGAAAGGGCAACTCGGGAGCCGTGCCTAGAGCTCCGCTCACAATTTAGTCTCTGGTAGAGGAGGCGTTTAGCATTCCTCCCAATTTCCAAGGAAAACAGACTCAGACCTGTGCCCAGTGACCAGGGACCTCGCCAGAGTCACTTTTTAATATAGAAATTCTTGGGATTCTTTGTTATTATTATAATTGTTGTTGTTTGTGGAAAGACAAAAGCTTTCCTAAGCAAGGTGAAGCCACAGGGATTTTAGGGAGACGCTACCTTTGGATGGGAGGAAAAATTAAAGGGACTCGCGAAGTGCGTGGGATAGAGGGGGAGTCGGGGGAATAAACAGGAGAGAAAGGGAATAGGGGGAAAATAGGAGAGAAAAGGGAGAAAACACACCAAAATCAAAACCAGTGTTGTCATTTTTAAATGGCTTTTAAAAAGAATCGCGTGCGCGAGGATCCAAACGCTCTTTCCAAGCCTTAATCCCATTATTCTGCGGGATGGGAACAACTCTTTGTGCACTCTCACAACCGAGCCGGCTTGTGACCGAACCGGCTCACGTTTCAAAGTCATCCTTCATCCTTTTCTCACGTTTCCACGTGTGAATTACACAAAACACGTCGCCGAAGAGGAACCCCGAGGGCTTTACTATTGTGTTAACAAACGCCTCTTCCCCTTTTTTTCGTCGCGGGACAGGTAACAGGCGCTTGTACCTCTTCCCCACGCGCGTTTTTCGTGTTATTCTCATTTCTTTTTAAAGCAAACCTCAGCCTGGCTCTGACAGGGACCCTGAGCAGACGCACAACCTGCAGTGAAATCAATTAAAGGTTTAAAAGTCGGGGTGTAAAGCGCTCCCAAGTTCAGGGGAAATGCCAGCCCTGAAGCCTGAGCTGCCTTTGCTGCCCCTTGTAATCAACCCCCCCGGTGGAGTGGAGAAACCCATGTGGCCAGTTCCAGTCATCCTGGGAGCTTTACTGGCCCAAAAGAAAATTGCTGGCAAATTGGAAACAGCTGCAGCATCGGAGACCGAGGGGAAAAAAAATAAAAATAAGAAAACCCCAAACCATCACCCCCCACACTTTCCTGAGCGGGGAAAGTTGCAGGAGTTTTGTTTATCCAAATATCTCGGAGGCAGACACGACATTTCCAGTTTTCCTCCCCAAACCGTAGGTGACTTGAACACAAGCAACATTTCAACATCCATCAGCGGCGGGGATTTCTGAAAGATGCCAAGGAAAAATCGCCCTGCAGCCGCTCCCGCCCGTGCCCGTGTCCCCTTTAACGGGGTGCGAGCAACACAAACAGGGACTTAAAACCCTTAAAACCCACAAAAGGTTTTAGCCGAGGGTGCGGGGGGGACCTGACAAGTGCTCCGTGCCCATAAGCCTGTCAGACAATTCCTAGAACAAATGAAAGGGTGGAAAAGCTCCGAGCCCTGCGAAATGTGCTCTTTTCATGTTTTCTATTTATTAGATACGTTAAGAGAAAACAGACTCATACGAGTCCCAAATGTAGGCAGAGTATTAAAAGAGGCATGTGAATGCTCCAGCAATTACAGCTGAATTTGATTAAAAACGTCATGAGTTCTGCAAAAGCAGGAGTTACCTGATACACTAACCCCGAGGTTGCTTTAGGATGAATTATAACACAATTCATTTTATTTTAATAGGTCACTATAAGATTAACTGTTTAAGGATGGAGCTGTGCTATAAATGTTTACATCAAACCAGAAAGAAGCAAACTTTGTTTTCTGCTTGTTTAGAAATAATGTTTATTACATTTTAAAGTTCCTCAACACGTTAATTAGAAATGCGAAGTCAAAAGGAGTTCCAGGGCTTGACATGGAACCACACACACACTTCTGGGCTTGTTTCCCTTTCCTGGGAGGAAAATATAGGGATTTTTAAGTGGCCAGCTCCGTTTCCACACGCTATGGGAAAATAATGATAATTAATTGTTTTTCCCTTGCTCCTCTCACAGGTTGGCTCCAAAATTTGAAGGCACTTTGGAGCGTGGGCCCGTGGGGTGGTGACTCTGCCCCGTGGGATCCCCCCAACACCCACACTGGTGTGTTCGGGAGGGCGGAGGTTTGAAGATCCACCAGTGACTGAGGGGCAGAACCTCGCAGGCAACACACCTTCCCACGTCCTGCTCCCCCCTGGGAATGTGCCTCTGGAAGTGCTTTAGGTGGTGCAAACACATCCCACAGACGAGTCCAAGGGATGGAATAAAGCAATGGTGAAACACAACTGCTGTGGAGAAATGTCCATCTGATTTTTCGTGCTGGGGAGTCTTTGGAGGAGACAAGAACCCCTTTGTGGCTGCAAATTCTGGTTTTTCTCTGTGATATCTTGAAGCAGCATCCAATAAAAGAGGTACTTGTGCATGGCTGGAATTCTAAGGAGTTGTTAAATTTAATTATCATTAGCCATATTCCTGAAATTAAGGTATTTGTCTTATAGGAAAATCCTCCCTGTTAAAATTTATTTTCAAACCGTAAGAGGGGCAAATTTAGAATTTTAACATGAAAAACAATTTCCGTAATAAGTTACTATCACAAAAAGGTTTCCTTCAGAGAACTCAGAAAGACCCTTTTCAGTGAAGATCTGCTGTTTCATTTCCACTAATCAATGTAACTAAAAGCACTTTGATAAACTCCACTGAAAATCAGCAAAACCACTATAAATATTTTTGGGAAAGACATTTCAGCTTTTCTAAATCACTCTCTACCATGAAAAACACCTTTGAAATAGAATATGTTTCACCCCGGTCGAATATTAGTGATGAATGTGATTAGTGTATTCAAACAAATAATCATAAATTATTGATAAAATCATTATCACAACACAAGGGGAGCTTTAGTTACAGGGATGAAACGAGGGGAGAGGGGAGAAGGAATTGCCATGATTGTTAGATTCTGTATTATTCTTGAAAAAGGAATGTTAGGTGAAGGTTCATGTATGTCCCAGGAATTTTAATGTCCTTGTTCCCATTCTGCTTAATGGGAATGAGAACCTTTCCCTTTTGCTGAACTGTCTGGATTTGGGGATATGTTTGGATTATTTATTTTGACGAGTGTTTATTGGGAAGTTGGAAGAAGTGTGGGGTTGGTGTTGTTGGTCAGGACACAATCACTTACAAAACATTGGATTTTCCACTCCTGCTGTTTATAAACATGTAAGGAAATGATTTACTGTCTGTAGGATGTCAACTCCCATTAAACCAGTTCGGGTTGGTGACTGGTTTGATCCTCAATCCATGGGGTTTGTTTTCCTTTAGTTTTCCACCGGTTTCCTGCAGGTTCCATTAGGTGGAATATAAATGTTGTAATGACATTTCCTGGCCCAAATAAAGATCCACAGACACAAAAGAAAGTTTAAGGATGGGGGGATAAAACCTTACACCCCATGGGAGCGTGACAGGCAGAGCTGGGACAGGAATCCCTGTGGGAAAGGGGTTTAATCCCTTAGTGGAAGAGGTGGAATCCCTGTGGCAGAGGGAACTAATTCCTTAGGGACAGAGCTGGGACAGGAATCCCTGTGGCAGAGGGATCTGATTCCTTAGGGACAGAGCTGGGACAGGAATCCCTGTGGCAGAGGGATCTGATTCCTTAGAAATCACCTCACACCCTTCATCCCACACAATCTCTGCTCATGCCAAACATTCCCCATCACGGAGCCTCTGCTCTCCTGGGACCTNGGAATCCCTGTGGCAGAGGGATCTGATTCCTTAGGGACAGAGCTGGGACAGGAATCCCTGTGGCAGAGGGATCTGATTCCTTAGAAATCACCTCACACCCTTCATCCCACACAATCTCTGCTCATGCCAAACATTCCCCATCACGGAGCCTCTGCTCTCCTGGGACCTCACTGCTGGACTTGTAGTCCTGGTGACACCTTTCTTCCCTGGATTTTGGTGTCCAGCCCCTTTACTGTTCATTCGGTGACAAAACACCCTTTGGCTGTGCCACACCTTGCAGTGGCACCTGCAGAGTTCACCTGAGTGGTGACAGCACTGCCACCCCTCCAAGGTCCCCATTGAGGATGGGACATGCTGAGGTCCCCATTGAGGATGGGACATGCTGAGGTGCCCTTCCCTCCAGAGATGCCTGTGGTGACCATCTCATCCCTGTCTGGGGTCTCCTCCCCTTTTCATGCCCCCTGGGAGGTTGTCAAGATTTGGAGGGGTGAGGGGACCCACTGTGGGGGACACAGCCCCCAAGGGGACAGGGATCTGTGCTGAGGGGACCCTGGTGCCCTTGAGTGGCCAGGGGTCTGTGCTCTGTCCTGCCACCCCTGAGGGCACAGGGGGCTGTGCTGTGTCCTGCCACCCCTGAGGGCACAGGGGGCTGTGCTGTGTCCTGCCACCCCTGAGGGCACAGGGCTCTGCCCTGGGAGGGGACCCTGCTGCCCCTGAGTTAATTGTGCACAAAGCACATCTTCTACAGGAAATGGCAATATTTTTTTTGAGATATAAAACTCAAGGATGCCCTTGCTATGGCACAGCTCCCCCTCCTTGCATAGCCCAGCTTCCTCCCTTTGCATCTCCTTGCTCTGGAGATGCTCTTCTTTCCTTTTTTTTTTTCTTTTTTTAAATAAGGAAACCCCTAAATTCTTGTCCTGAAGCTCCCTTAGAGCCTCCCTGGCCATGCTGGACTTGAGCTCCTGGAGGAGCTGCTGCTCTGGAGAGACCAGGCAACCCCTGAGGACATTTCTGGAGCTCCAAAGGGGCTCCACCTGCTCTGATCTCCACGGAAAACCACCCAGCCAAGCAAACACATCCATTATTTCTTTCCAGAGGTTGATTTCTTGTAAACATCTCACTCTGTATTTGATCCACTGTGGATGGAACTGAGCAGGAGGGAAGAGAACAAAAGAAAGGCAGTTCCACAAAAAGCCACACAAACAGCTGAATGAATGAAAATAAAAATAACACCCAACTCCAAGGTGAAATTAAGAGAAATAAATAGCCAAAGCAGGAGCTTGATGCAATTCCAAGTGCTTTGACATGGAAGCATGTTTCCCATTCCGCTGCTCCGCCGAGAAGGTTTCTCTTCGAATTAGATGAACCATAAAATAAAGAGGAAATTTGGAACAACACAGTAAAATGGTGTTTTACAGCCCTTTCCACAAAGGGCTTTCCCTTGAAGAGCTCTCCCAGCCTGGGCCTTGTCTACACAGTGTCACCACACAGCTCGGGCTGGCCCAGCCCAATTAAAGAGCTCCAGTGCCACAGCTTCCATGTAAAGGTGCTTTATGGGAGAATAACCATTCCCATATGGAAGGGAGCGATGATTTGGGAAGTCTCCCTGGTTAATATTATGAAATGCTTGCTGTGAGGATTTGCTGTATCCCAGAATGGCTCCATGGCAGGGAATATCCCTGTTGTCTGGCACGGCCTCCAGGACATCCCCACTGGAATAGAGACAACACAGAAGACTGAGTTCAGTGTTGGTCAGGGGTTTAAGGGCCAAAGATACTGTCTGGGGCAGGAAGAAAATGTTCCCTATGCCAGGAAAGGAGATGGGAGAAATGGAGGTTTCATAGAATCCTAGAACAGCTTAAAGCTCATCCCATTCCAAACCGTGGTGTGGACAGGGAACCTTCCACTGGCCTCAGACAATGGAAGTGTGGAGGGGATGAAACTGGGATTTGAAGGGGATTCACAGAGAAAAGTGTGTGGGTAAAAGAGGAATCGTGAATGAGATTGGTTTCCTTTTTTGCCAGTGATGGAAAGCACTTGAGGAATATCCTGGCATTCCTGCCCATGGCAAGGGATGGAACAACATGACCTTTAAGATCCCTCCAACCCAAACCATTCCATGATTCCATGAATATACTCAGGGGTGCCTGGACCAGGGGCACTGCCTGGAGCACTGGTTATCCCTGGTGGCCCGAGCACACGAATCCTGGGATGTGGGAGCTCCCTACTGTGCCAGGACTGGGGCAACATGGGGAGGAAAACTGAACTGCTGGAACAAGTTCAGTTCAGAACAACTCACTCCAAATGAAAGGCTGGACCAGCACACAAGAGAAAAACCCAACCAAATGAGAATATGGTTAAATCAGTTAGTTAAATCAGTTAAATCAGCACTAAATCAGTCCCAATTTGGGGTGGTCCAGGGCTCTGCAGCTGATGGCTGCTGGAAATCAATGTCACTGTGGTCTCCATAAGGCTCTCTTTATACTCAGTAGTGAGGATATGAAGGTATGTCATAAATTACAGATTTTAAGGTAAAACCAGACCATCTACCCTGAAGAACAAGGGTTGCAAATTTTTTCTGCTTAGAAACAATCATCAGAGCATGAAAACTTCATCCAGCTGGTCTTCCAGAGGAAAAGCATACAACCTCCCTTTTTCATTCCATTCAAACCATGCTTAGGGACAGTTTTTGAGCTGCCTAGAACAACATGAGTTACTGTTCTCAGACATAACTAGCCCAGATATTTTTGTCTTGAAAATACATTACAGATGAAGCCTACATGCTTTTCCAGTTACTATCAAAAACCTCGTGCACATGGGGATAAAAGGGGATTATAAAAATATCCTGGGGATTATAAAAATATCCCAGTGCCCAACTGAACAGCTACTACCTCGTCCTGTTGGTCCTAAGCCACGTTGCTCTAGGTGGCACATGAACAAAGACCAGATGATGCTCCAAGGCCCCAGAGAGCTTCTAGATTTACACAACACACCATAAACCCCTCGGTGAGATGGAGTGACCCATGAGCTGCTGTTGGAGCCAGTGTGTGCTCCACAATCCCTGAAAACCAGGCAGTTTATTTCAGGAGCCTGCCTATGGATTGAGGAGCTTGGTTTGGGCTCCTAACTGGAAAATTCCGAGTCTATAAAGAGATCAAGATGTTTCCCTTTTCCACCACAGACATGAACCCCCCTGACCCATGAGAGGTGCATCCCCTCAGAACTCAGAGCTCCTGTTTGCTGCAGGAACTGAAGTCGTGACACTGAGTCACATCCTTGGCTCTTTAGGTGGCCGGTTCCTTGCTCCACTTGTTGACTCTGCTCCAGTCACTTGCCCTATTTCCTGGACTTATCTCCCCAACCAGATTTCCCCTCCTCTCTCTCCCTCCTGTGGCTCATAAACACTTGAAATCTCCTGCAAAGCCAATCTATGCTCACAGCCTGGTGTGAGTACAAGCAGCAGCAGATAGCAGAGATAAGGGGCCAGGCCACATTGTCTTTTTCCAGCCTGCACTGAGAGTTCACTTTTAAATCTGAAAATTGTTTGCTTAAGGAAAAGGAAATGTGCATGTGTGTGTTGGGGGGCAGTGAGAGAGGGGAGGAAAAAGAGGAAGGGACTGTTTAGGAGACCAAATTGGGGTGTAGGAGAGGGAGGATTGATGGAGATTGATGAAGGAAGTTCAGGGAAGGTCCCGCTGCAACAGGCACTTGTAAACCCTGTGCTCCTGTTATCCTGCCCTGTTCCCAAACATCAGAGCATTCCCAAAGGGGAGGTGGTGTTTCTGCAGTGGAGCCCTTGCATGACCATCCAGGAACTCTGAGGCCCAGGTTTTGCTCAGGCCATGGAGAGAAGTTCAGCTGAACCATCGTGTTAATGGTGGGACTTAAGCACTAAACCAGTACAGAATCCCAGTGTAAAGACTGTAATCCCCAGTGCCCCAGCTGGAATGGTAGGAAATCTCTCTCCCTGCTGTCTGCCATCCTGTGTGCAGAGCAAGTGCTCTGTATCTCGTGTCCCAGCAGTGCCAGATGACATATTGTCACTTGTCCACCTCAGCAGAACTAAGTGATTTCACTTCCCAGATCAAAAGGAGGTCAGGACTAACTGCAGGATTTGGTAAGCACAGCTCAGCTGATGCCAGTGTCATTCCAGCATTCCTACAGTGACCAAAACATGGACTTTTCCAGGTGCAGACAACGTGGCTCGTGTTTTATTGCACAGCCTGGAGCAGCATTGTCTGTGCTGGGGGTGCTGTGGGGTACAACAATATTCCTGTGCTCAGAGTGGAGGAAAACTGAGGAGCTCTGTGGATATAAACCCATTTATATCCATCCCTGTGCAAGGCAGGAATGGTCCCTTGAGCAGTGATGCGGCAGAGGTTTTTTTGGTCACAGTGACAAAGCTGCCAAGGACTCCAGGAACAGAAATCTGCTCAGAGGGAGCACATCCAGCAGCCCCCAAATGCTTCTCTCTGAACCGTGCAAAGTTCCCTTTTGATCTCGGAGGTCCCAAGATATCCCAGCTGCCATGGATCAGATAATGCCTCAGGGCCCGAGGCAGCCCAGGTCTGAGGGGAATGATAAAGGGAATTTGTGATGCCTGCATGGGAAGTGCCATGTAAATTTAGGAATTGATCTCCTGATGGTGCTGAAGTCAATAAAACCTGCTGTTGTCTCCACTGGGTGTAAGATTCAGACCTTTGGGCATAAATTTGGAGATATAGATATGTATTCCTTGAGAAGCTGGGATACAGCAGGGATGCAATCAGTCCAGGGAAATCTGGGGACATGATCCTCCTCTCTGGGCACACTCAAGATCCAGGCAGCTCTATTTTTACACAGCTTTCAGACCAGCTACCCTTCAATTATGTTTGGGGAGAAACATACAGGAAAAAGCCAGAAACAGGGAGAAATTACCACTGAATGGTTTGGGTTGGAAGGGACCCTAAAGCCCATCTCATTCCAACCCCTGATACAGGACACCTTCCACCACTCCAGGTTCCTCCAACACCTCATCCATTATTCGGAATAAGAAAGCAAAGAAGAAATTGGGCTGGCCATTGGTGCCTTTTGCATCAATATCCCATGCCTCATTGGGAAAACTCATTTCCTGGGATCAGAGAGGCTCTGATGAAGCTACAGGAGCTGAAAGAGGAATATGAGCTGCTGATTGAGCTGGTGACCAAGTGGCAGCTCCTCAACTTGCAACAACTCAACCTCGAAGAAAAGTCTGTACCTATAGTCTGTACCAAACAGGTCCTGGTGGGAATTCCCAAACTCTGTGGCCCCAGGGAATGGCTGTGGGAGTCCAGGACTGATGTGTTTTGTCACGTGAAATTTTCAGAGTCTATTTCACAGGCCTGGCCTTCATTTTTTCTGTGTTTTGGTTCCCCATCTGTGAACTAGAGATAATAACACAGCTCCATTACCACAGTCAGTGTGGAGATAACTGTGCCCAGAGCCATGGCAACGAGGGCTGTGTAATGCTGGAGATATCAAGGGATACTCAGGGCTGGGAGCTGCCTTGTGTCAAGCCTGGCCTTTGGTGGGAAAGGGTGGAGTAAACCAGCAGAACCTCCCTTCATCCAGCCTTTCCCAGAGAAACTGGGTGCAGGTCTCAGCTGAAGTATCAGATGAGTTTATTTTGGGATGGAGGCACAGCTCAATCCGTGCGGATTCTCTTCTCACCTTCCCACACCATCTCTGACCTCCCTCAGGAAAATCCTTCATCTTGCTCATGTTTACACAGTGCCACTGAAGTAGAAGGGCAGTGAAAACAGATGCAGCTGCAAACTCCCAGTTCTTATGGCTGAGCCATCAAAAAACAGCCTCAAAAACACAGGGTGCAAATCTGAGGGGCTGGAGAGCTGCCAAAATACCACCCCCAAGTCCTTGGGTGAGGATAGGTAAGGTCTTTTTAGGCTTTCCCTGGCCTGGACCCTCGGTGCTGGAGTGGTTTCAGCTCCTGTTCTCCATCCTTGCCCATTTCCTGGCTCCCGCTGGGACACTTTGATTCATCGTGTCCATCCACCCGTAACCACCCAGGGAAATGGAAGCTGAGCCAGGCAGCCACGGCCATTCGTTTTCCCCTCGGGGGAGGAAAAGAGGCCAAAGATAAGATCACCTCATTGAAGGCAGAACCCATTTTTCACTGGCCAATTCACAAGTGAGATCCCTCTGGGAGGAGCAGCAGTGCCACCGTCCCGGGGGAGTCAACACCCAAATGTGGAAGAGGTTTTTGACCTCAGCTGCCTTTCCTTGGCTGGTTCCACCCCCTGCCTGATGCAGACACTTCCTGGGGATCAGGAAATTCAGCTTTGCCACAGACCCAAGGAATGACCCTGTGCCTCAGTTTCCCCATCCCTGTTTTTCAGGACTTTGGAAACACAACACCACGGGGTGTTTCCAGCTGGGAGAGCTCCTTGTGTGAAGAGCCCTGGTGATAGTTCCTCTTCAGCTTGGCACGAGACAGGCTCTCTCCCACTTCCCATCCTATTACCCTGTTCATAAAAACGAATTTTCATCAGGCCTATTTTGTAATGTTTGGGTTTTGTTTGCTACTGTAATCCCAGCGAGCAGCCAGATGGCAAAGCTTGCCAAGGAGCTTTCCAAGTTCCTGGCTGAGACAATGACACAATCGAGGACAAATAAACAGGAACAGAGGAGCAGAACGTGGGAGCAGGAGGGGATTCAGGATCAAAGATGTGCCTGAGCCAGGGGAGGAGTCCAGCCCATGGTCCTCTCTGCCCTGGCACCCAGTGCAAGATGCTTCAGGAGAGGGTACAAGGAGGAGGCAACAGCATTGCTTGGCAATGGCTTTTTTTGTCATTCTTTCTCTGTTACAAGATGTTCTGTGGACAGCAAAATTAATAAAGCCTGTTTTCCTGTGGGATCGTGCCCTAAGTCATCCCATTCCTCCCACTGTGTCCTCTCGGACTGGCCGGGGCTGGGCTGGAGCTGATGAGCAGAATCAGCAGCTGCTGATTTTTGTAAAATCATCTGTAGAAATTTAATCTGCTTGGGACTTCCAGCCTGGAGAGGCTGTTTGGTTGGAGTCTGTCAAGGGGGTGGAGAGGAGAGAGGAGTTAAAGCAGAGGGATGAGAGGGGAGATTGCTCAAGCTTCCTCTCAGCAGGACCCCAGTTCACCCTCCCTGCAGCTCTGAAATGCTTCACAAACATCTCTTGAATTCAGACTTTCTTCTGTGAGTTTTCAAGTTTGAAATGTCCTGGTTTGGTAGTTGTCGAATGTTTATATTTTTATTTCCATCCCGAGAACCATTTGGTTAGAAATGTTTGATTCTATTTCCAACAGCACAAAAGCTCAGTATTTAGGTGTTTTGATTCTTTCAAAAATAAATATTTCTATTTTCATGAGTCCTTCCCCCCTTCTTTTTTTTTTTAGCTGGAATAGTCAAAGCTTCAAAATCACTGATGAATCAAAAAGTGTATTTTTTGCCCTGCTTGGTGGAGTTGCCTGGGCTGGGGCTGTTCCCTGTGCTGCTCTCACTGGAATGTTACTGTTTTCAACGGGACCACAATACAACCAGCTGTCAGGAAACTCTGGTTTCAGGTCTGACAGCTAAAAGATGATTACACTGCTACCATAAATACAATGCTTTGCCAAGTGCAGTTTGCTCCTAATGCATCTTCCCTATCAGAGGCCTTGGCAGGCGCTGGGCTGAAGGATGAGGCTGGAGCTGCAGGCAGGGCAGAGAGGAGCACATGGGCATCCTGCCCAGCCCTATCTGCCTGGGAATTCTGGAGACAGCTGTGATGTCATCCAGGGTGGGGATTTCCATCCACCAGCATGGAATTTCTCCTGGGAAGCCCGTCCTGCACTGAGGTGATGGTCCTTCTGCAGCCCTGGGTGGATTAATGGGTCTGGGAAGGAAACCATCCCCTCCTCCTCCCACCTCTTTCCACTGCTCCCCAAAGCAATGCTTCAGGTTTTGCCCTGGAATAAAATCAAATCCTCTGAGGTTTGCTGTGGTGGTTCTGAGTTTCCAGTGTGCTCTGTGTGTCTCCCAAACACCTGAGAAAGGAGCTTTACCCTCTGAATCTCACCACCCCAAACAGCTCCTCACCCAGCACAAACACTGGCTCTGGGCACCAGCTGAGTAGATGAAGGAGGGAGAATTATTCCTGTTATTTTATACACTATGGAAGTAACAGCCAGACCCTTATTCCTGAGAGAAGCTGGACACAGGTTGGGTCAGGAGCAGGTGCCACCACCCACTGTGGCACCACCACCCTCACAAATGGAGTGTGTGTCTGTGAAGTGGCTCCTGGCACTAAAATGTCCCTTGTGCTGGGTGTTGTGATAGCTGGCTGATTCAGAAAGGGAGAATTTTAGAGCCTGGATGTCCTCATTCCCCATTTTCATCAGGAAAATGGCTGTAGCTTGCAGATGAGCTGGCTCAAACGATAGCACCAGTTGAAACAGCAAGACTTAGGGAAAAAGTGTCCCTGCTGCAAAACTGGGGCTTCAAATCCCCTATTTCCCAGTGCACAAGTGTAATGGATCACAGCTCATTCCTTTTTGTAATTTCCTCACTCCATGTCTGCACCTTTACCAGTTAAATTCAGATCACCTGCCAAGGTGATCACCCCATCTCCAGAGACATCCTGTCCCTGCACAGGGGCACAGCCAGTTGCTCTGTAATTACCCAGATATTTCTTCATCTTGAAGAAAATACAAGGTTACCCAGAGAAAGATGCTGCACACGGTGGCATTTTGAAATATCAGCAAATATTTTCACAGAGGCCAAGGCATTGCTGTTCTCTCTTTTAGACTCCTCTTACTCAAGGTAGTTTCACAAGGCACAGAAAGATTACAAGTTTTCAAGGCTTGAGATTATTCACCGCCTTGATGAATCCCAAAATTGCCAAGGGAAGATACACATCATGGTATTTTCCACTTGGCTGGGCAACATCAGATGGAGCTGTTGGAGACGAGGAGCCTTGGCAGCCAAGGAGAAGGATTTTGGGTCTTCCCATGCTGGGCAGGACAGGGCATCACCACCCCCAGAAAGAAGCATTATTTGTGCAAACAAGCCAATTTCTGTGCCCTAAAACTCTAAAACTCTAATTCTCCTTATTTACTTTACTCAGCCCCAGGGTAACTCAGTGGTACAGGGGGTAGAACTCAAATCAGGTTTGCTGGTGTGGAGGAATCTGGGCCTTTTGAAGTGACTGCAGAGGAGTGAGCGTGGGAGGCTGGTTGAAAGGCACTGAGTGGAATATCTGTCTTTGTTTGAGTTGGAAGCAGCACTGCTGTTGCCTCTCTGTTCCTCTGAGGTCACCTCTGCAGCTCCCTCCTGCCCGAGCCCCGCCGGCCTCTCTGCCCATCAGAGATGTTTTTCTTTGCACTCTTGGTTCCAGTCTCTCTGGGAGAGCTGCTTGGAAGCCAGTGGCTGTCACCAAACCAGAGCTCCAGCTCTGCCAAATGATTCATTTCTCCTGACTGCAGACTTTATATATATATATAAAAGTACATATTTATATGTGTAAAACCTCCCACAGCGGTGGTGGGGAGGGGCAAGTGCCCTCCTGAGCCCTGGCCCTGCTCCAGGGATCCCTGTGCCCAGCCAGGATGGGTGGGATGGGGGTCAGGCTCTCGGGGGCAGCTGCTTTGAGCAGGGATTGGGTTCAAGTCCCAGCTGCAGCAAAGCTCAGACCAAGCAAGACAAGATATCCCACTCTGTGGCTCCACAGCACTCAGAGGAGCAGATCCCAATGCTCAGCTGAGCTGTGAGCAAGGTGCAAGATGATCCAGAGCCTCTAAAGACTTAGAGGTCTTTTCCATGATTGAGTCCATGATTCCATGGTTCTGTGACACAATCACAACGTGTCAGCTGTGGGTACTGAACTTTCTTTAACCAACAACATGACATGACATGAAAGCTGGGAGCAGAATCAGGCCCATGGGGTGGGAAGGGCTGCTGTGAGCACTTG
The DNA here is from genome assembly GCA_013390005.1 of Calyptomena viridis. NCBI lineage: Eukaryota > Metazoa > Chordata > Aves > Passeriformes > Eurylaimidae > Calyptomena > Calyptomena viridis. Next base: position 101,879 of record WEIV01018847.1, on the reverse strand, counting down.
GAGACACAGGGCAGGTTTGGGTTCCATGTCCCTGGGCTGTCATTGATTTACAAGGACTGACTGTGTGTGTTTTCACACAGAAGGCTCGAGGTCTGGGCTGGAATGACTTTAACACAGTGCAGGAGGTGGGCTGGGCCACTGGGTGAAGCTGAGGACTGGCCCCACTGTGGCACAGCTGAGGTTAACCAGAGCAGAAAAGCAGAGCAGGATGTGCCCACGGGGGATTGCACCAGCCTGGGGGCACTGGTGTAACCCAGGGAACTTCCCTTTCTGTGGGGCCGTGTCCTCCTGCCTCCAAAATGGGCACTTGTCCTTTCTCAGGCCTGCCAAGGCCCAGCTTTTCCAGGCAGGGACACCCCATGGTCTGGCTGGTGTTCAGACCACCAAGCTGAGCCCAGCCCAGCAAGGAGTTAAGCCTTGGCTTAAGCCTCCTGGGTTTCCATTCCCACGTGCTCTTCATGGGTGATCCCGGGCGAGGTGCTGTGCCCTGCTCCTTGTTGGCTTCCCAAATTATCTCTCCATGGAGCTGTGAGGTGCTGCCCACAGCCTGGTTGCACTTTGGGAAGAGCTTGCACAAGGGGAATGAGAACATTTCCTTACCACCCAGGGGTGCTATAAATACTGACTGGATTTTGTCATGTGCAGATGAAAGAGGAACGAGTGTCCATCAGAGACAGCCAGGGAGAGGAGGGATAGAGAAATCCATGGGACTGCCCTTTGGAAGTGGGTACCCAAATCCCCCTGGCTTTCATGGCTTTATGAGCAGGGATGGAAGTGCTTTTCCCCGGAGCAGGGAAGTTCTCACACCTGGAATGTTGTCGACATTCCACGAGGCTTTTGTGGCAAATCCCATCACATCACATTGAGCAGAAACCTGCACCCTGCAGGATCCATGGAAGTGCCTTCTTTCCCTTTCTTTTCATAGTTATTTTTTGTTGTTGTTTTTGCTTTATTGGTCTGAGCAGATGTTCTAAACATCTGGCCACAGCATGTTTATTTTGTAGGCTCTTCTGGGTTGTGTTAGTGACAAAGCAGCAGAGAAAGGAGCAGGAACGTCTGTCACAACTTTTGCTGCAGAATCCAGATGTTTTGGCATCTTTGCTGCTGTTCTGTTGCTGCCCAGTGGCACCCTGTGGCTGGAGGGTGCTGGCAGCTCTGCCATGGCCCCAGTTAAACAGGGCAAATTCCAGTATTTCCCAGTGCCAGGAAGCCTAGTTCTGAGACGAGGTACAGAAGGAGAGGAATAAGCAGCGGGGTTAAATCTGAGGTTTGGCTTTGGAAGGCTCTGCTCCATGACCTGGGGAAAGAGCCTTTCCAACATGCTCCAAGTGCCACGTAGTAAAGTTCTGGCTGGAAGTTTTCCCTGAAGAAAGGTAATGATGAAATACTACTTTATTTACTAAGTGCAAAGCTTTCACACACTCAGCTGCAGAACGGAAACATTATTAGGAAACTACAAATCAATAGTGTTTAGTTATGTAAAGAAAAGAGATAACCTGCTCTTCACCTCAAATAAATGGGGGGCATGAGGTAAAACATTTGTTTTTCCACTTTTGAGCTGGGAAGTCCATTTGTGAGCATCCCCCACGTGTTGCAAGTGAGCCCAAATTGCTGTCAGCTCTGCAGCTGCAGGTTTGAACCACCAGCCTGTGGAGAGTAGGAAAGTCATTACTGCAGAGCCTTTTCACAGCTCTCTTTAATGGAGACAGCATTGTCTGGAAGCAGTGTCTGCCTCCCTAAATATTCACTGATAAAGCTGTGGCTCACTGCTCCAGAAGTGAAACAGGAAATTTATCCAACACCTCAGCCATGGAAAGCGAAATGCTGGAAGACTGGAAAGCGTAAAAATCCTGTCAAGGTACAAAAAGTCCTTGGCCTGGGCTTTGGGTTGTGAAAATTGAGGTTGCTCTGCTGACATCAACACTGATTTGCTGCAGGGAGGTGAGGAATTTCATGGTTGCAAGGCATATTCCCAAGCAAAATTGTCCTTGTGTGCTGTGCTCTGAGTAATAAAGCTCCAAAGCAGCTGCTGCTCTGTCTTACCTCAAACCAAAAGGGGATTTGTGTTTTTACCATATTGCCCATCAACTTCAATTATCTTCTTTATCCCTCTGTGTGGGAAAGAAGATCCATGAAGTGAGCCAGAAGGGAAAGAAATACATTTTTATAGAAACAAGTGTGTCAATTCTCCCATCTCCCTGTCTCTAGGGGAATGGAGAGAGAAGGGTCAATCAGGACTGCTGGATTTTATTTTAGAGGGAGCTTTTGAGGGCTGCCAAGGGGGTGTCTGCCAGATCTTTGGGCACTGGAGGGGGGAATTTTGAGGAGTTATGGAATCATGGAGCCACTGAGGGTTTCAGTTGCCATGGCAAGTTGCTGTGTCCCATCTCCCAGGTGGATCATGTCCCTGCAGAAGGAATTGGGATGTACCAAGGATTAGAGGAATTACCAAAGGCTTGCAAGGGACTGCTGGTGAATTAGCAGGGGGTCAGAGGGTTATCAGCTTGCTGGAGAAGCTCTATTTCTTGTATCTCTTTCCACAGGAGGAAAAAACTCAACTAGGTTGTAAAACCCCATCAACTGCTCCTTCTTGGTGGCACTGCAAGATTTAGGGGACACCCAGGAGGGCCCCTGTGCTCCAGGGCAGTGACTCCTGAAGGAGGACTGGATCCAAAAAGTCATTCCTCTCCTGCTGGACCTGCTGGAGGGCCCAGGGCAGAGGGTGGTTGGTCAGATGGGGCATGAACAGAACTGAAAGGGAGCTGTGAGCTCCCCAGGGCTGCAGGGGGACGTCCCCTGCCATCAGCCATAACTGACCTGAGAAAATGCAGAACTGCTTCGTTTTTCTCTCTCAGTTTGGGGAAGTGAGAGGGAAAACTCCGACAACAAGTGCCTGTGGGTGCTGGTGAAGATTCAGCAGAAGCACTTGCACAGTCTTGGAGGAGGTTGATGATTCCTTTGACCATGGAAAGAGGCAGCTCTTAGCCCAGCTGGGAAAACCATGGTCCTTATGGGCACAGGGAACATCCTGGATTCACCTGGATGTGCCTCATACAGGGAAACTGTTCACCACAATGCAGCCCCAAAGCTGGTGAACCAGAATCCCAGAATTCCAGAATGTGCTGGGCTAACAGGGACCTACCAGGATCCTGGAGTCCAACCCTCAGCCCTGCACAGCCCCATCCCCAAGAGTCCCCCCTGTGCCCAGAGGATCATCCCAGCCCTCCTGGAGCTCTGGCAGCCTTGGGGCTGTGCCCACTGCCCTGGGGAGCCTGGGCAGTGCCCACCCACCCTGTGGGCAAAGCAGACCCTGGTGCTGAGCTCCAACCTCCCCCTGCCCTGACACAACTCCAGCCATTCCCTGGCTCCTGGCCCTGGTCCCCCAGAGCAGAGCTCAGTCCCTGCCCCTCCTCTGCCCCTGCCCAGGGACTTGTCCCTGCAATGAGGTCTCTCTCCTCAGGCTCCTCTTCTCCCCCTTAACACACCCAGTGCCCTCAGCTGCTCCTCACACCTTCCCCTCAGGGCCCTTCCCCACCTCCATTCCCTCCTCTGGACACTCTCTAATGACTCAAGATCTTTCTTATATTGTCGTGCCCCAAACTGCCCCAATATTCCAGAGGAGGCAGCCCCAGGTCAGAGCAGAGCAGGACAATCCCCTCCCTCATTGTCTGCAGCCCAGACAGGGACTATTCCCACCTCTCCATCCATTCCTCCACCCCCCTGTGAAGACGTTTTCCTCCGTCTCCCATGAAGATGTTTTCCTCCTCCCGGGGAGGATTCTTTCCTCCACTCGCCCATCCTTGCCCCCTAACAAACAAAGCCCTGGGGACACAGAGGGGCTCTGTGACAGCCCTGGGGGGCTGGCGGGGCAGGGAGGGGCTCAGCCTCTGCCGCAGATCCTCCCCCAGCTCAGCTCCCGCCGCTCCAGCTCAGGAACACTCTGAAATGCTGGCACCTTGTGGTAGCTTGGAAAAATAACATTTATACCGGGGCCAAACCTGCTTCTTCGAAAAATCCCGTTATTTCAGATCCCGTTGGATGGGGAGGAAATGCTGATAAGCACGGGGAGAAACTGGGTCCATTTGTTTGGGAAGAAGAAGGGATGTGAAGTCCTGCTCCTCCCACCGCCCTAGTTCTGCAGCAGCCCTGTCCCTTCCATAGGATGTGGTTATCAAACAACAAACTTCCCAGATGGATTTTGATCCCAATTCCTCCTCCATGCCGTATTTTGCCCTGCCTGTGGTGTCTGGGCTGGGGGGCTGTGTCAATCAGCTGAGGGACTGAGACCACATGAGACATTTTCCCTCATCCTGGAGGTCTCTCCTCTGATTTTGGAAGATCTGAGAGAGCTTAGATTTGAGGGCAGCTCTGGCCCCACCAGCCAGCGCCAGATATATTGCAAGGGTTAAAAATATCTGTGGGCTTGGCTCAGATCTTGTCCAGCTCTTTTTGCCAGATGGATTATCAGCCAAGCTCAGTTGCAATGCTGGAAATCTTCATCCAGCAAAGTTGTTTAATCCATTGGAACGAGTGAGTTCCCACAGACAGAGTTTCAGGTTGATTCCTACAGGTGCTCAGTGGGTGCCAAATCTCTTCACTAGGAGTCTGGACAGCTCTCCCAGACATGCACAGATTTTTATCTCAGTGCATTAAACTGTCAAGAGCAACTCCCACCCTCCTCCTACTCCCGCACCACTCCTGGTATAGAGACCCTGTCTGAGATGCTCCAGGAGTCCCTGTGGCCCTTCACCGCTCTGAAAAATGTCTTGGGGACCTGGAACCCTTTAATAGAACAGGAAATGTTGAATATTCCACGGATACAACTCACTCAGGGAAGTGGGTTCCAGGAACATCTGGTTTTGCAGAGTCCTGGGGGGTCTGATGGCCCTGGGACAGGGACTGGGATAACTCACAAGTGTTGTCCACAGCAGGACACTTTGAAGTGTCAGCAGAGCTGTGCCTTGGTCACCCAAACCTGCCCAAGAACAAGTCCCCTGTCAGCCCTGGTGGAAATCCAGGATTAAGGATGAGTCCAAGTCAGTAGCATAGAGTGGACAGAAGTCCTGCCTCCAAGGCACTGTCCTACTTGTCACCACCTCTCCCAAACACTTCCTCCAGCTGCCCCGTACTGACTGTCCTGGCCAGGGGAAGGCTCAGCCAGCTGGCCCATGGCCAGGGGCCATCTCACTCCGGCACTGAGGGATGTGAACTCAAAAAACCTGGAAAGGCTGACATAGACCCAGGTGTCCATGGATCTGTCCTGATAACCCAGCAGTGCTGTGAGCCGGGGGATATTCCCTGCTCCTTCCCTGCTCCTTCATGCCTTAGCTTGGAGGCAGGAGGATGGGAAAGAGACTGGGGGATCTGTGGATGTTATGGAGACTGGGGGAACCATGGATGTCATGGAGATACGGGGATTTGTGGATGTCATGGAACGTGGGGGAACCATGGGTGTCATGGAGACTGGGGGATCCATGGATGTCATAGAGATTGGGGGAGCCATGGATGTCATGGAGATACGGGGATTTGTGGATGTCATGGAACGTGGGGGAACCATGGGTGTCAGGAGACTGTGGATCCATGGAGGTGTTTTCTGCAGAACATCTGCTTGTCTCACAGCCCATGGAGACTGGGAGGACCAGAGTGGCTACACACTCCCAGAGAGGACTGCTTGTGAAATGTGTGTGTTGGCAAAATGTGCTGGGTTGTTTCTGAGAAAAATAACCAACTTCTGCTGAATGTGCTGAGGTAATTGTGTTCTCACAGCCACAATGGGCTGCAGGAGATGATGCTCATAGAGGAAAGATCAGCTTAAGATACATCAGCTGCACCAGTCGGAAAGAATAGACACAGTTTTGGGAGCAAGATCCTTCTCCAGTGACTGCTTTGTGCTTTTGTTTTATGGATGAGGCAGCCTGTGAGCCATTCCTTGCCCAGAGAGGCTTCTGACATGTAAGCCCAGCTCTAAATAGCTTCCTCCTTTATTAGAAATAACCATTGGCACAAGCTGCCACGGGAAGTGATGGATTCTCCATCTCTTGAAGTCTTTAAATCAAGACCGGATGCCTTTTTGGAAGAGATGTACGGCCAAGCAGGAATTATTGGGCTCAGTGCAGGAATAAGGGGATGGACTCATATGGCCTGTGTTAGACAGGAAGTCAGCCTGGATAATCTATGGTCCTTTCTGGCTTTAAGATCTATGAAAGTTCAGATCTGCAGCCAAAGTGTGGGACCCTTCCCATGTCTTTAGAAGGGAAGTGCCCCAGGGTATGGAAAACCTCAGAACTGCTTGGAAAACTACCAGTACCTACGGATTTATTTCCACTGGTACCTGAAGCAACCCCATTTGCCAGTAATTTATCTGTTCCCCGGACTTTAGATGGGGAGGAAAGCTCAGGGGGCCAGATGGGGCCCTGGGGGCAGACAGGGTGCTGCAGGATTTGGGTTGCACCCCTGCTTGGGGTCCCACTTGTCCCACACAGAGGTGCCAGCGTGGCCAGTCCCTGGGGAGTTTGGTTGCCCAGCTCTGCTGCTGTAGGATGACCCTGTGGAGAGGGAGAGAAGGGCTGGGGAAGATTTTGGGCATTGCCTTGAGGGTCACCTTGTGTCAGGCTCAGGTCCTTCACACTCACATCCCCCTCGAGGGGGTTTCTCCCCAGGAGAAAAGAGACAAGGCTCAGTCTGAGCAGTGAAATACTAAACCCAAGGTCCATCCAGCAGCAAAAGAGTGTAGACAGGCCAGTTGGAAGGTCAGGAATGACTCAGTGGATCCAGCTCTGTGTGGGGAGGCTTTGACCCCCCTGCCTGTGGTTTTTGTTGTTCCACACCCACCTCCTCAGCCCAGGTGGTGTCTGGTGGTTGGAGCTGGGAGCAGACTGAGCCCCTGACAAGTTTGTTTCAATTTATCCACCAAAAAACTCCCCAATGTTCCCAGCTCTTGGCTCCCAGCCATGGTTGGGCCCTCAAGCCATGATTGCAGGTGGATCTTCTCCACCATCCATCCCCTTCCCAGTTCTTCACCCTTTGGGAGTGTCTCTCTTTCACCCTCTCATCACGAGTAAACTCCTAATAATTAAACTCACAGTAATTACAGCAGCAGGAAAAGCTGGTGCAAACTCCCCAGCCCTGCAAGCAGAGCAGCCAAAGCAAGTGGAGGATTTATTTTTGGCTCCTTCCAGCACTCAGGAGATGGATGTGGAAAACAAGCCAGAAAAGCCAGGAGAGAGTGAATCCACTGGGTGCAAAATTGAGATGAAAAGCTCGATCCAGATCTGCTAAACAGGGACATTGTGCTTTGGATCTTGCAAAGATGAAGTGAAAAGAACAAAGAGCAAAATTCAGCCCTTTATAATATTTAACTCTCACACATGTTTTCCAGGTGATTCCAAGAAAAGAGCGTGTTGCTTATGACATTTGCTTGTGACATTCCCTCCCTGGGAGAGAAAATGGGACAGAAAAGGAGCTTTTCTTCAGCCACGAGCCTTTCTGCACCTGCCGGACGTTGGGAACTCGGTGAGAGGAGGATGGATTGTGGCTCGTCCCTGTCCTTCCCGACTCCAGGCGGGAATTGCAGTGCGGCCGGACGGCAACCATGGGTGTCAGGGAATGCTGGGCAGGCAGCAAACGCTTCCAGAAACGGGGAAGCAGAGAGTGTCGCTTCAGAGAGAAGCAAAATATAAAGTATTTGCATACATTTAGCCCTGAAAAAAAAAAAATGAAATACCCAACAAAAAATAATGAGAAACGCCTGGAAATATGTGGAGATTGTGAGAAGCACCCGGAGCCCTCCCGGCTTTGCTGCAGCTCAGAGGATTTGTGAGATTAAGTCTTTGAAGTGAAGTTGACAGTTTAAAACTGTCCTAAAGAGCTCAAATCCACCTGAGCCTTCCAAACAAGCTGCTTCATCGCCAAAGAAATGCCTCTACATTTCCTCCTCTTTTTTAAATTAATTTAAACCAAACCATAAGGTTACAGCACAAATACTTGTGCTGATAGATGAGAACTTGTAAGTGGCACTGACTGGCTGCCGAGGGCACAGGGAAAATGCTGAATTTCATTTCCCCAGCAGAAGGAAGGAAAGAAAAGAAAGAAAGGAAGGAAAAGGAAGGAAGGAAGGAAGGAAGGGTTTTGCTGTAACACCAGTGAGGATTTTATTTGCTCCTTCTTTGAGTTGGAAAA